>JAPKLX010000012.1:3814547-3838667 GCA_026898415.1 Leonotis leonurus
TTTGTACTCCATTGCAATCTAATTCAGTAGTACTGCGAATTGTGCTTCTATAAATCGAGTAACACTTGAACATTCATTCACACTCATATAGACACAGTATTAGAATGCTCTATCCTGATTACAATAAGCAGATTCAAGTATTCAACATGCTTTTTGGTTTATGCATTATTTGATTTATTAATTTACTCGTTTATGCAGGTTAGGGATAATGACGAAGGTCCTGATGATGATGAAGTCCCTGAAATTAATCCATGGGAAGCAATTGGGTGGCTTGCTATTTTGACACTATGGATATCCCTTTTATCTGGATATCTTGTCGATGCAATACAGGTAACACTACTCAATATCAATTTCAAAAGATAATTACAAAATTTGCTGCCTTTCTGTTTTCCTACTACATTCTGCAGTACTATGTCTGTAGAAACCTAGGCAAGAGTTAATGTTTTAGGCAACGTTATTTTGTCAATGTTTTAGGCAACATTATATGCTATCATTATTGAGTTAGTCTGTGGTTACTGAATGCATAAGCATCGAAGAAACATCACAGTTAAAATAGGTGATGCAGGATAGCTATGACAAATAATTGTCGATTTGAATATTTAGAAGAAAGAAATATCCAACTTTACTGGGAAACAAGCAGAGTATTCTTTTTATGATCTTGCTCTTTGAGAAAATAAATATGTGACTACAACTTTGACATTTCTCCAGGGAGCGTCTGAGTCATTAAACATGCCCGTTGCCTTTATCAGTGTTATTTTGCTACCAATCGTTGGGAATGCTGCAGAACATGCAAGTGCTATCATGTTTGCAATGAAGGATAAGCTAGTGAGTGTTTGAATATCGTAGCAAATTATTTTTGTTACGTTTTGTACTTTCAAATTTTCAATCATTTGACAATTCTCTTTACAGGACATAACTATTGGAGTTGCAATTGGATCTTCTACTCAGATATCAATGTTTGTAGTAAGCCTTTATGACTTACTTATCATTATCCCTCTTCATCTTTTAAAAGGCATATAGTAGTATTGCTGCAGTTAATTCCCACTGGTGTATGGAAGCATAAGCTTGGTTCTTTCATAGTTCTTCACAAATTTTGTGAAATAAAACTCAAGATCCTTGGGCTTCTGGTATTTGCAGATTCCGTTTTGCGTAATAGTTGGTTGGATTATGGGATCGCCTATGGATTTGAACTTTCAACTCTTTGAGACTGCTACACTATTTATCACAGTACTAGTGGTGGCATTTATGCTTCAGGTTTGTCTATCTTCAGTGCTCCATCACTATTTCACTGTGAAGTTCCGTACTAATGCTGCTTCTATCAATGTAGGAAGGTCAATCAAACTATTTTAAAGGGTTAATGCTTATTTTGTGCTATCTCATCGTCGCTGCTAGTTTCTTTGTGCATGTTGATCCAACAAAGGGTTAGTCTTGTTCAACTTTTATGAGTTGCTGGTATGCCTATTTCTTTCATTGTTCGAGAACAGTAATGAACTTTTTACCCTAGCTGTTGCTATGTACTAAGCTACCTGTTTATGGTATGACTATATCAAGTGCATATTCTCTCGTGACACTATGAAGGTTGGAAATATACAAAACCGAACAAAATGCTGCGGTGATGCAACTTTTAGGTTAGAGCACAAGGACTCATTTTTTAGTAGATTGAACTGGAGAGCAGTAGGACCTATATATTCGAAGGAAACCCAAACGTAGATATGATAACTATTTGAGACTAAATGCAAGTCTGTGTGAAGACTTCTCAAAACTCTCTTTTTGCTGTGTCACTAATGCAGAAGATGATTGAGTTGGTGGAATGATGAAGATCATGATGCTTAAGACCATTTTGACTCCATTGTAAGAACGTGTAGCAGCTGATCTTCCGTAACTTTTTGTTTGGTGAGGCGGGATCGCTGGCTGTGATGATGTGGAGGGCCGGCAGCACTCGATTTCCTCTTTTGAAGGATCCATCCTCCAGCAGGTAAACAAACCTATACTGCCACTGCATTCCTACTTTCCCAGCACCCATATGTTGTACTTATAGTTTTGTTACGTTTCTCGTGCAAAACTCAAGGTCCATCGACTAAAATTTTTGGACAGATGTAGCAATACAGGTTGTAATTCTAGTGATTTAGAGTGAATGCAAAGAATTGGAGCATGTTCTTGATTCAACCATCTGAAAAAGTGTTTCATTTTGGTGAAATTGATTTTTTTTTTAATTACAGCATGTTGGTGTCATGTTTATTTATTAACAATTCCATTAAATATAATAAATTTATGAGATTTACATGGGATTCTTTTTATTAGAAAAGGTGTGAAATATATAAGTTTTTATTAACAGCAATAATAAATTTCCCAAAATCCTAGAGGTGCAAAGACACCAAAAATGTTCACAAATGCTTGAAAAGAGATCATAATTGGAGCTCAAAATGCTCCAACAATATTCCCTCAAAAGTGTGATAATTAGAGCACCAAGTATGATGACAATTGTCTACAGGAAACAAATATTAAGTCAAGTCGAAAGTAGTATATCCGCCCTTGGGGTAGAAGTCTTTATGACGGATCACCTCTTATGGTCCGATTTTGTTTAAATGGGCTCATGAAGTTGATAAGTTGTTACAACTTAACTCTCTATTATAACAGCCGTTTAACGTTATTAAGTAAATTAATTTTTTATTTTAGCAATTTATCGAGACGAGAGACTTTTATTATTTTCCTATTAAGTATTCAAAAAATTTGTGGATGGTATCAATTTCCTATTCACTTTTGCAGAGATATTGGAATCTTGGAATCCATAGTGTTTTATCCTCACAGCACTGCAGTGATTGCTTAGTTGAAAATGGGAGATATGTATCATAATTCATAGTTTGACTTGGGAAATAATTAATTGTATTTTATTTTTTGCAATATTGGCCGACCATTACTTGCTAATGACTGGTGAAGTGATTGGGTGAATTCCTCTTTATTTTAGTGAAATTAATAGTGTTGAGAATCGAAGAGAACGTTATTTATATTGGCACAAATCACTTGGAAAAAAAACTAAAATCAAGAGGCCTTTGCCATGACAACGACATACGTCACACGTACATAATATACAAGTCTTTAAACTTTGGTGTGTCTCAAAAGATTGCCTCAATTCAATCAAGAAAAAAATTGGCCCTTAGTAATATAGGACATAATTTGACCTTGTTACATGTCAAGTGGTCTCATGACATTATTCGATTAATTTATTCTTGAATTGCTTAATTTCTTTATAAATTTATTAGGGATTAAAAGAAATTTCCATGAGGACAACATGATAATTATATTACAACTATCTTCCCATTCAACTAAAAGAGTATATAACAACTATCACCAAATTTTATAGGAGGAATATGTCAGTATATTATAATTTGGACATGTCTGGTTCTGAATATTGACTGTGGGATGGGATATTATTTTAAAACCCACTTGGTTTTGAAAATTATTTAATTTAGGTGGCATCTACAACCCACATGACTTGACCATAATTTTACTGCCTGCTAGAAAATATTATGTGAAATTGATGGTTTATAGTAAAATCCAGTTGACATTTAAGAGAGTGACAAAAGGCATTTTACCTGGAAAATGACTTAGATAACACTTTCATTTTGATCAAGACTTCTTAATAAAATTAATTAGCATTGCATGGCCTATAAATATTGGTCAACAATTATCTTGATATTTAATGAGGGATGATTATTTTTCCTTCAAATAATTAGTTACATGAATCTTATTACTGTATTTACTAATTCAATAAATATAATTGACCATTTATTAGACTGGTCATACACAAGAATTATTACATTCACATCAAAGTTTAGTAATTAGGGTATAATTTAATTTTTTTTTCAGAATTTTTACTCGAATTAGCCAAAAAGGAGTTTTAATATCTCCAGAAAAAGAAAAGGTAGTGGTAGTATTATTTTTGTGAATAAGTGAGTAGGAGAAATTAAAAGATGTCCTTTTCTTGGACTTGGAAGAAATAATTTCTTTGGTTAGTCAACGAAGCAAATAAATGTTTTATTGTACTTGTGACATCCAATGTATATATATATTTGTTACAAGTTACAAGACATGACATGACAAGACATGTGCATCTACCCATTTTTATTTATTAAACTATTTGTCAGCTCCCTCAACCCAATTTGAATCTAATTTCCAAATAGGAGTGTAATTATATGATGGAAAAAGATTGAGAAAAAGAGAGAATGATATAGGATTCCAAGACTAGACTTTTCTTTAAGAAGTTTGACAGCCAACTGGAGTATTATCAACGAGTACATTATAATATTTCTTTCTTCTGTTATTAAAATAAATACTCATTCCGTCCATGATAATTGTATCATGGAGGAATGAGACGAATTTTAAGAAAAAGTACGATATTATATGTTAATTTTATAAATATTAAAATGTGATGTGATGTATTGTATTGAAAAATATATATGTTCATATACTAAAAATTAAACAATACACTTTTTGTGTAGGGTTTGTTTAGATAATAATGAATACTAAAAGTTGCAAAAGTCATATCCACTAAATTAATCCATGTATTGCGAAATGGCAAGTGGCAACTGCAATAGTATTATCCACCCAAGTCATAGAAATTGTTTAACCGAATTATTAAGATTAGTAACAGATGATATAATAAACCAAAAATAGCACCCACAAAAAAAACTATGAAATCCTTCAAATTCATCCATTTTACTCTTTAGTCGTTGACCAATCAATCATACACACACACACAGATGCAATAAAAACATTTGAGGAGGTAGAGATTAAATATGGGATGGAAGTTTACACTTTCAAATTACACGCTTCACGCTTCTCTTATCGAAGACGATGATGCATGCCCAGTTGCTATATCTATATATCTATATATATTTAGATAAAATAATAAAAAGAAAGTCCACCACCACCACCACCAGCACCAGCCAGCCGTCCCAAAAGTAAACGCTTTTCTAATAATTTAGACCTTAATTTTTTAATATTGGTCAATGTCAACATCACCTCTCTCTCTCTCTCTGTTTTCTCTCTGGTGTGGTAGAAGCAGAAGCAAACCAGAAGAGGTAGAAGAGAAGAGACTAGAGTCTCTGTGCAGTGCACAAACTGGGATCAAACAGAGAAGTGGACTAATCTTCCCACATATGATTGATTCTAGCATCTCCTCCTTTCTTCTCTTCTTATGTTCTTCTTCTCTCAATCTCAATGATCTACATTAAACTCACCTCTCCTATTTCCTTACTCAGAGCAGCCATGCTCTTTCCCTCTTCATCACCAAATCTCAACCTCACTACTCATTGTCATTCCAATCAATTCTTGAATTCATTACTACTAATCCTACTTCTATCTCTATCTTTCTTCACAACCACCTCCCACGCCGCCTGCACCTTACTCGACCGCGATTCTCTATCCTCCTTCAATCTCACCATCACAGCCTCTCCTCCATTGGACTGGTCTCTTTCACGTGATTGCTGCAGTTGGGAAGGAGTCGCCTGCGATCCCTCCTCCAATCGCGTCACCAATCTGCTGCTGCCGGCGAGGCGCCTTGCCGGAACCATCTCCTATAGTATACTGAACCTCACTTCCCTCTCTCAACTCAGCCTCTCCCGTAATTCCCTCTCCGGCCCTCTCCCTGCCGGATTCTTCGCCTCCTTGCTCCGCCTACGTGTCCTTGATCTGAGCTGGAATCGCCTCTCAGGCGAGCTCTCCCTGCCCGACAGGCTACCTGCCGGAATCCGGACATTCAATCTGTCGAGCAACCACTTCCACGGGACAATCCAGTCATCATTCTTCCAGCCCGCTCCGGATATGGAAAGCTTTGATGTCAGCAACAACAGCTTCACCGGAGCAATCCCGTCCTTCCTCTGCACCTATTCCCCCTCGATCAAGCACCTCGACTTCACCAACAATGACTTCACCGGCCCCATTGGCGAAGGCATCGGGCAGTGTACGAATCTGCAGAGGCTAAGAGCGGGCTTCAATTACCTCTCCGGTGAGGTTCCTGGAGATATCTACGGGGTGATGACATTGCAACAAGTGTTTTTACCTGGCAACCAGCTGTCGGGGCCGATCGATGAAAGGATTGTCAACCTCACCAACCTTAAAATCCTCGGGCTATATGGCAATAATTTCACAGGCATGATCCCCCAAGATATTGGGAGGCTGTCTGAACTGGAGGAGCTGCAGCTTCACATAAACAAGCTGACTGGCACTATCCCACCCTCTCTCACAAACTGCACATCACTCACAATCTTGAATCTAAGGGTGAATCATCTCGAAGGCGAGCTTTCATCTTTCGATTTCTCTAACTTTGTCCAGCTCCGATCACTTGATCTCGGCAACAATAATTTCAGTGGCAGCTTGCCACCCTCCCTCTTCTCTTGCAAGATGCTCACGGCAATACGCCTAGCGACGAACAATCTCAGTGGAGAGATATTGCCGGAAATAGCATCTTTACACTCTCTGTCATTCCTTTCTCTGTCTAATAACAGCTTAAGGAACATGACAACTGCAATGAGGATTCTCACAGGGTGCAAGAATCTCACCACCCTAATCCTCTCCAAGAATTTCTACGATGAAGCATTGCCGGAAGATGAGAACTTGATCGGCTCTGGGATGTTTCAAAACCTCCAAATTCTTGCCTTGGGTGGCTGCAGACTCACCGGTGTAGTTCCTTTGTGGCTCAAACGGCTAGCTAATCTTGAGGTTCTCGACTTGTCTTTCAATAACATCACGGGCCTCGTTCCAGGCTGGTTCGCGACACTTCCGAATCTCTTCTACTTAGATTTGTCGCATAACCTTCTTACAGGATACTTCCCGATGGACCTGACTCGAATGCAGCGGCTAGCAATCAAGCAGAACCCCGATCAAATCGACACCAGCAGTTTAGAGCTGCCTGTGTTTGTAAAGCCTGATAATGTCTCCAATCTGCAATACAGTCAGCTCTCGAGCCTTCCGATTGCTTTGTACCTCGATTACAATAACATCAGTGGTCCTATCCCGGTGGAGATTGGTCAGCTGAAGTTCATCATTGCCTTGGATCTTAGTTACAACAATTTCTCTGGCAACATTCCTGATACAATATCCAATCTGACTAACTTGGAAAAGTTGGACCTATCTGGAAATCTTCTCTCTGGTGAAATCCCACCATCACTCCAGAATCTTCACTTCTTGTCATTCTTCAGTGTTGCACACAATAATCTTGAAGGGCCGGTACCTACAGGAGGTCAGTTCGACACCTTCTCGAATTCGAGCTTCGATGACAATCCCAGGCTGTGTGGCCGGATATTGCAGCGCTCATGTAACAACAATCAATCAGAAAACACGACGCCTTCGCCTCCGGGAACCGGGAAAGGGAATAGGAAGAAAACCATCATATTGACTCTTATAATCTCATCCAGCATTTTTACCATGGCTCTACTTCTGTATTGCATCTTTTCAAAGAGGAGAGTCCTGTCAAACGGCACTGCTGAGGAGAAGGATCTTGAAACGATGTCCTACAACTCTTCAGGAATATTTCCTGAGGTAGCAAGGGACACGAGCCTTGTCATATTATTCTCAAACAATAAGAGTAAAGTAGAGGATCTCACCATACTTGATATATTGAAAGCTACAGACAATTTCAACCAGGCAAATATAGTTGGCTGTGGGGGTTTCGGCTTGGTATACAAAGCAACTTTGGCGAACGGGACTAAGCTTGCAATTAAGAAGCTCTCGGGAGACATGGGGTTGATGGACAAGGAATTCAAAGCAGAGGTGGAAGCTCTATCCACAGCCCAACACAAGAACCTTGTTACTCTGCAGGGTTACTGTGTGCATGATGGCTTCAGGTTGTTGATATATTCTTACATGGAGAACGGCAGCCTTGACTACTGGTTGCACGAGAAACCTGATGGTGCATCACAGCTTAGCTGGCCAGTTCGTCTCAAGATTGCTCAAGGGACAAGTTGTGGTGTGGCTTACATGCACCAAATCTGTGAGCCACATATCGTGCACCGTGACCTCAAGTCCAGCAACATCCTTCTTGATCAAAACTTCGAAGCACATGTAGCTGACTTTGGGTTAGCGAGGTTGATTCTTCCTTATTGCACTCATGTTACAACAGAACTGGTAGGCACACTTGGCTACATTCCACCGGAATACAGCCAGTCATGGATCGCCACTTTCAGAGGGGATATCTACAGCTTCGGAGTCGTCATGCTTGAACTGTTAACAGGAAAGAGACCCATTGAGGTATTCAAGGCAAAGATGTCGAGAGAATTGGTGGTATGGGTGCATCAAATGAGAAGCGAGGGGAAGCAAGAAGAAGTATTCGATCCTCTTTTGAGAGGTAAAGGGTTTGAAGAAGAGATGGTGCAAGTGCTTGATGTTGCCTGCATGTGTGTCAGCCACAATCCTTTCAAGAGACCGAATATAAAAGAAATAGTTGATTGGTTGAATGATGTAGGATCCAAGCGAGAAGCAACATAAGGCAAACTACTCGTACATACACAAGTATGAATTTGTTTCTCAGTTGGTGTGAATGCCAACGTTTCTAGAACCAGTCTTCTTCATAGGATTTTTGTCTTCTCCATTCTGAAGAAGATTTGTGTAATATGAATATTTTCTGTTGTACAGAGATACATTTTGTATCCAAGAAAGTGAAGAATGAAACCATAGTTGATAGGTAGAGCTAATGTAGTTTGATAGTTTCCATACATAAACATATTCATCACCTTCAAACTTCCATTTACCGTGGCACACTTTTGCAATAGACCGTTCTTTTACTCTATCTATAAGTACCAAGATGTTCCTAAATCCAAAGGGCATATAACTATGGCCATATGAAATTTATTTAATAAAGAATGGTTCATGTAACAGAGATGATTGAGAAGCTTATCTACGTTCATCTTAAACATTAACTAGTTCTCACCAGTTCCAGTGAAGGAAATAAAAATTAACAACAAACAAAAAAAATGCATCAAAACCAAATTATGCCCTGGTTCAAGACAATCCGTATTAACTGGTTTCAGTACTATCAATTCCAATTCCACCATAGTCTAACTAAAGCGAAGATAGGTGAAGAAACTATATGGTCCAGCATGGACAGTCATCATTTAATTCTCGACTCGGAACAAACCTATGATTTTGGAACGAATAAAAAGTAGAGAAACTCAACAACCTTGAACCAACATGTAAAACAGCATTTTTCTCATGATTGCGCCATTTCTTCTTACATAACTTCAAGCTAAGCTAAAATGCAGAAATAAGAAAAACAGTACTCACTTTTTTCATTTCCGTGAATCTTAGGAAGACACAAATCAGTATCTCGTATAGGCATTTACACAAAGGCCAAAGCAGGTGGATGAGTTGATCAAAACTCATGAGCATCGGAATAAAACGGAACAAGAAAGGAATTGAAGCAATAACCTCAAATCTCGGAGCGAATCAGAATCAATTGCTTCCAAAAGAATCTACGTAAAACGGCGAGATCAAGAGATCTCTTGGTTTGAAAATGGAAATAATTTATTTCAGTTGGAAACGTGGAGGGAAATGGCAAGAATTAAAGCGACCGTTCCAATGAAAAATATTTTTATTTAGAAACTAAAATAGCCCAAATTTGCTCTTTGGATATTTTTTAACGGATTTGAGCCTCACTAAATAATATGTAAATATTTTGTATGGATAAGTCTTGTTTTTAATTATTTAATTAATTTGTGAACTGAATTCTTATGAGAAATTATTAAGAGTTTAATAGCTTGTAATTGAGATTCATAAAATTTAATTTAATTTAATTTAATTACAATTAATTAGTTGGAGCTTACTGTTTAATTTGTCCCAGCTCAGCCATGTCTCATGCCTACAAATTCTTTGGTTCAAATTTGGCCGATGTGGGTTTTTATATTTGTAGAATTACATTTACATTTGCATTGAATATATGTTTAAGAAAAAAATCATCTTCTTTTAAATTCGTATTTCCCTTGTTCATTTTTAATCTCATTCATGAATTAAGCTAGCCTCAAACTTAATTAATTATATGACTCAAATGAAGCTAAAATAAATTAGGAACAATCACACTACAAAAATCGTTGAAAGCACATAGTCCGCAAGGTAATATATATATTGAAACCATGTAGAAGTTAGAACCAACAAACGTCTTGTTATACATATACTATGTGAACATCCCATCACAAACATGAAATATATGATATATGAAGCTCCATTTTCGATATTGCACTCTTCTCCGGTTACCAGCTGCCTTGCCAAATCACTTCAATATTAATTGTTCTTCATTCGTCGAAACTTACCTTCAATTTCGGCATCATTAGCTCTTTAAGAAGCCCAAGTTGTCGTAAAAACTTGCTAATTCAATCTCCTTTAATCCCAAAAAAACCTAAAATTGGATTCCAGTACCATTTAGGTCAAAAAATTATGGGATTTTCCTAAAGAGATTAAATTTGAAAAGAGCGGTAGAAAATGAAAAAAAAAAAATACAAAAAACAAACAAACAATCCGGGCTTGTAATCTTGCTAATGAGCTATTTTGAGGCTAAAGTCGGGCTCGAGGGCCGGGCTGCGAATCCGGCCCGGTTGTCGTATATAATGTGTTTGTTCATATTTTTGGGGAGATCTGGAAAGAGAGAGAGTTGATTTGTTTTGAAAAGCTCATTCATCTCCTTGAATGTACCAACATAGAAGCATGGTGGCGCAACGGCGGAGGATGTACATTCTGGCCCTTTGTTCCTTCACCAATGAAGCACACTTTCTTGTGAACCCATTGCTCTTTGATGATAATGACGACGATGACGATATTGGAATTCTCTTGAACTGCAATTCAGCCATTTCTTGGATTTTTATGAGTTTCTTGAACTGGGTGGAGAGATTTGATCTAGATGAAGAAGTGGGACTGAAAATTTTGCAAGATTTATGGGAAAAAAAGCTCACAAATTAAGTTGATGGAGCTGGACCCTTGAGGAGGAAGAATAGGCAAAGGGGTTGTGATATTTATATATGAGGTGAGCATGGAGTTGACTTGTACAGTGTACGTGTACAGCTTCGAAATTTGATGGATCTGCATGGGAACTTGGGATTATTTCAATCCAAAAATATTACTCCTCTGTCTTAACTAGCTTGAGTCGTATTCTTTTTCGGACAGTCTCAACTAGTTTGAGTCATTTTTTTTAAGAAAATTTTTATTACACACATAAATTTAAATAATATATATTTATATGTCGATAAACTTTTAAAAAAACATGTGAATAGTAAGATTTATTGAAACAAAAGTTTTAAACTTAAAATTATATACTCTTGATCATCATCCTGTAAATTAAAAATCTTAAATAAATCATGTAATGTCTCCGTTGAAATGTTCCATTTTATATTCAAATAAGAGAATTATTATAATCAAATGAGACAATCGGAATATAACATACATTTGTAAAGAATTGGGATCGAAGAAATGGTTGGTATAAATGAATGAATTGTATTAAATGGGACAGAAACGTGGTAAAAGGTGCATTAGAAGAGGAGAGTTGTTTTAAAGAAGACGAGACAAGAAAGCGTGATTATGGGAATAGTGCGTAGGGCAGCAGACAAATTTATAATTTATATAGGGTTTATGGTTTTGGTGGAAATGGCACAGATGTTTATAACTTTCATTTTTATTTATTCAATATTTCCAATTTTATTTATTATATGGTTTTTCTCACGCTTCTAATTTATATTATCTTAAGGGGTTTTGACAAAACAAGTTATAAATTTATGTCATTTTTCTGATTTTAATATGATTTTTAAATATATATTTTTTTAAATGTCAATGACAAATAAGTCCACCTGCTACAATATTCGAATGTACATAAAAATAAATTTTCAAAACCATGCTTGAGATTTAAATTTTTAAAGCCTGCATGCTTGAGATGTTTGCGCTGTATATGACTATAACCCTAATTAATGTTTAGATTTTGTTCCTATAAAGCCAGAGTTTAATTCAACCAACATTTTGTCTAGATATAAAATCAAAAAAAAAAAAAAACATTTTGTCTAGATATTTGTGGCAAACTCCGAATTAAATTCAATAATATAATTACAGTAAATATATATATTAATGTGCTTCATATATAAATGCATGTAGGTCTTTGGCCGGGATTGAGCTTGAATAAATTGTTTTAGGAAGCTGGATTACATGTAAATATTTTTTTTATTTCAGTATTTGTTATACACAAATTCATAAACATATAATGTTTTGTCAAATATCAATGTGTTAAAAATTTATACTCCTTTTATTCCAAAAGTTCAAGATATAATTAATAATCATTATTAATTATTAATCATATGATATTTTATTTTATATAGGTTATGGCCCTTTCACATTAAGAAATACTATTGTTTCCAAATATTTTATGTCCAATTCTAGAGTTGTTCATGATTATGATTATGATTACGTCGAACTCATGTAATCGAACAATAATTATAATAATTATGATTTGAAATCAAAATTATTCAAGACAGTTCCAATTTCAAACCGACGTTTTTTATTCCAAATCATATTGCCTTAAAAATATGTAGTTTTATATGAATTTACAAAATAAATGTAATTTTATAAAATTATAAATAATAATTATATATTAAAGGTGACATTAAATATTTTAAAAAATAATTATATAGTCTATTTGAATGAGACGAATCCTAGTACTATAATATATAAAATTAAACTAAAATATATAAAATAAATTAAAATTGAATTGGGAGACATGAGATCAACGCACTGTATCTTACTTGATTGATGTAAACTATATATATTGTTCATTTTAAGCAACATATAAGATTAATTTACTGAAAGAATGCATTTTAAGTGGAGCTTACGGTAAGTTGGGTTCACTAAACATATGTAAGAATGTAACAGTTATGATCTTCAACAAAATATATGAAGAATCTAAATCTTAGGGAAAAGATTAAAGAAATTATTGTTGAGAGTTCAGATACAGATGCAAAATCTGAATGTAAGTAAGAAAAGATTGGAATTAGGATTTAATTTACACAATCACTTGAACTGATATATTTGCATGTGGATATGGGCTGTAAGATTTTACAGTGTTTGTTATTCTTAAATATGTATGGACCATTTCTCAACTGATTCTATCTTTAGACAAACCTAAATATATCTCTATAGATTACTTGTTATTCATACTTATCTCTATTACAAACTATAATAAATAATATATGCTATTCAATGTTTCTTTTTGTTTACTACATATGTCTGTATGTTTTATGTATACGAGACCAGAATCTTAAGATACTACACATGTAGTTATGCTATTCATGATCTTGATTAATTAATTAATTATAACTATATAATTTGTTATATAGGAGTATAACTTAACAAGCTTGCTGTGCGTTTGCCCCTTGAGAGATCTCAAGAAGCCCGCAAATACTCTTTTTTTAATTTAGTTCCCTCTTCTCTTGCATTATCTATTTTTATTTAAGTTGAAGTATTGGTTTTTCTATTAGGGTTTATGGCAAAAAATTCATAAATTTTTAATGTTACAGTAATTCCCTCAACACACTAAAGTTGATTTGTTTTCTTTATTAGATCGTCCTATTAAAGTTGACTATTTTCATAAAAAGTACTATCTCCGTCCCATTATTTGCGGCTTGTTTCTTTTTTGCACGTAGATTAAGGAGTAGTGTAAAAATTGAAAAGTGATAGGATTAAGACATAATAAAAAATAATTTTTTTATCATTTTAAGAAACAAACTAATATTAATATGACAATCTAAAAAGGAAAACAAGTCCATATTAGGAGAATGGAAGGAGTAAGAAATAATTCTTTAAAAGTTGAGATCCTATATTCTTTCTCTCTTTTCAATAATGACTTAATTTACATTAAAAAAAATATATATCAATTTTAAAGGTAAAAAATACTATTAAATATGTTATGAACTATCATAAATATTAAATTAAACAAAATAGAGGTTTTGGTTCATGAAACAATTATCACTCTTAATTGAACAATGAGATACAAAAAACAGAAAAGATGTTTTGGACTCAAGAAAATGGGGGCTTGAAATCGAACATTCATGAATTTCGAGGAAATCCCTCCGTCCCATTAAGTTTGATACATTTTTCTTATTGGAACGTCTCATTAAGCTTGACATATTTTAAAAATAGTAAAAATTATCTCTTTAAAAAGGTGTGGACTCTACCACCTTTATCACCCTTACACTATTTTATATATTTTCCTTAATAACTGTGTCGGAAAAAAAAAATATTTTGCTTAGTGAGAAGGAGGGATTACTATTTATTAGTGCATGTAAAGTAATGTTGTTTCAAGATCTCTTTGCACTTGCTTGTGATGGACTGTACTGTAGAGAGTAGACAAGTTAGTGTGGGAAAAAAGCAATGCACCTTAATCTTTCCCTATTAAAAACATTAGTGGACTGAGACAAAAAAATATGTTAAAAAGATTAGAGGAGATATGACTTCAGCATCAACCAGAATTCCCAGTATATACTATTAATGGGCTCCACTTAATTTTAGTGGGCTCGGCCTTATTACATCATTCTACTTCAATTATTTTGCACTTGTCACAAAATTAGTTCTTTTTTTCTTTTACCAACATCTTAAGTCTTGATTAACCAGTTTACTGTATGATTAGCTTCCAAATAAAAGTCGAATATCTGATTCATCTGATTTCTAAATTACATATTCAATTACAAATCTTAAAATTGGTATTTTTTTTCAGTAATAATTTTCATCAAATTGGAAAAATTACATGTTTTTTAAAATTGATACTATCTACTACTCTCTAACTCTTTTTTTTTTAAAGTATCAAACCAACTCATCACGGCCCAATTATTCTATAAAAATTAAATTAAAAAGAGTAGGATTTACAAAATTTTCATTTAGAAGTTGGCTTCTGTGTTCTTTTCCTTTATATATTATGTTAATTTTCAAAATATGGATAATTAAGCCCACAAGTTTGGCGAGTGTGGTCACGCGCGAGAGAGAAAAATAGAATAGAGAAGTCTTCCACCGACAGAAACAACCACCGACTCTTAAGTTGCAGTTAGTCGGCAATAACGAAAGATATTCACCAACTTCTTCTCAAAACCACCCCTCTATTTTATCTTAATTACTCTTATCACCCACATAATCATCAAATTTTCAAAACATACTCTGTCATCTTTTTTTAGTAATAAAATAATACATAAATATACTTCCTTCGTTTTATTAAATATAATTTGTTTTTTATATTCTCACTAATATTATTCATTTTACAAAAATAGAAATCTTTACAATTTGTGACTATTACCTTTTCATTTCTTACACTCTCCTTTATTTTACATAAAAAACAAATTCTATATAGTGGTACAAAGGGATACTAATTAAGAAATAAATAAACATGTCTTTGTAATTTTTTTTTTATTATATATACTAATTGAATTCATCTTTGTAAATAATAATTTATTGCAAATACTAATTGAAAACAATAAACTTGTGTTTTGTAATTGGTTGTGATTGACATCACTATTCCATAATGTTGTTTGTATTATTTTTTATTCACTTTAATGTCACCGAGAACCATCCCAATCAGTTAATTAATTTTGCCATTATTAGCAGGGCAATGAATCATTCCAGATCAGTTATATTTTTCAATCACAATCTTTATATTAGTATAGAATAAGATCACAAATGCATTGCTCATCATTCATGATCAACTTAACTATAAAATTTTATCCGTCATTTAGCGTCAATTTGCGCGCGAAAAATTCAATCGTCAGTCCGTCGCGAGTGAACAACGGATATGTATTCTATCGTTAGGTCTGTCGCCTGTGTTGTGTTTTTTTATAGTGTTTGCTGATCATATAATTAATTAACATTGACGTCGATTGCGAGTCATTATATCCCAAATTTGAGATTGACTAATTTTCAAAACAAACACCTTAAACCATTCCTTAATGGTACATTAATTTAATAAAATTAATAATTAAATTCATACATACAGCCCTCAAAAGCTACGAAGACGTACGGTTTAATTATTATTTTTTTATGAACGAGGACATATTGTTTCCAAGGAAAATTAATACTGTGATAACCAAGATTGCCCGTATAACTATTTATTTTAAAAATGTTTTCAAATATCATTTTGTCTTGTTTCAAAAAAAAAAAAAAGGAGAAACTATTTCTCGAATAAATTATATCAATCCAAATATTCTATTAACTAATCGTATCACATTTGGTACATTAATATGAGAATGACATATATAATAATTAATAGTTTAAGATTCATTATACATATTTTCTTATATTTTATATTTTAAACCACTATCATGACACACATCATTCTCTTGTTATAAAGGATATGATTCGTATATATACCTACTATCCATGTCTCATACCTTAATTGATCTATTTATGAAGATGACACGTATAGATGGGTTCATTTTATTTTACTATAAATTTATAACAAAATTTTATTGGTTCACTAATTTATAGTTGCGAAACGTGTTTGGGTCCATGCATTCCCAACAACTAAATATGCATCTCATTATGTTCTCATCATTTAATTGCACTCATGCATGGGGTCTGTCTCTACAGCTAATAGTGATAGTGTGATAGATAATTGTGATTGACCACAAATTATATAGCCCTCACAATTTATTTTATTTGAATAGAAAGTGCACATACAATGCATATTTAACATGTATGTGATTAACTTGACATGATATATAAATATTAATATTAATAGATAAAGATATATATACACACACACATATTATTCTCTGATGGCATCACTGTACTATAAAAATTACAATCTAATTACCTAGCTCCTCGTATTAAATTTACTTCAACTGGGTAGTATGAAATGAAATAATATAGCAAAATAAAGTGAATTACTTGACAGGATAAAAAAAATCATCAATTAAGAAAAATTATAGTTAGATGCGATTATTGTTGGCACAGTAATATTAATAGACATACCCATACGTAAAGGCATATAGTTAGGTTAGGTGCCTGTAATTGGGGGTAAGGTAGTCATTTTAATTGTGATGTGATGATGATAGGAGCCTAGGAAAGTAGTCAATAAATTTAAATAAGTAGAACGTTACAATTTCAATATATATTAATTGAGCCACTGATTTGGACCTTTGTCTTTATGTAAAAAGACAACAACATATGACCCCAGTAACAATTCATAAAAATCATTACTATACTTATTAACAACTTAACATCATTGATTATTTTTACCCTAAAAGAATTCATTGAATGCCAATTAACAGCCACTCACTAAAATAATTATGGTATAACAACTTTTCACTTTAGTTGAATATTCAATTGTTAAATTCTTCAAAAAGTTGTTTCTTTTGAAGTATTGTTAATGAAAGATGACATCTAATATAAACCCGCTTCACAGAATATAGTTATTTGCAGAAGTATATTCTTTTTTTAAAGTTTGATAAATATCATAGACTTTTTGATTATTTGCAGAGAATTGGAACATATTCGGAAACAAAAAAAAAAAATACAAAGAATGCATGAAAAGCCAAATTTCCCCCAAGTCAAAAAGAGATGTCTTTTATGTAAGAAAGAATCTCGTGACTCGCTATTCTATAACGGGAAAATTTATTTTGCAAAAAGAAACAAAAATCAATCTATCTATGAAAAATCCATACAAAAAAATAACCATACATCATGTGACAATTAGTTATGCAATGATGAAAGCTACACCACATTTTTCAAGCAACGAACAAAAAAACCAATCTTGAGCATTATTGTCAAGGCACAATTTCAAGAAATCAGTAGATTGAATTGATGGACATAAAAACGCGTTCTTTTATATTTCAACAATTTAATTTAATGTGAATTCTGGGTTTTTCATTCTCAGTCACAGTATCTAGTTTACCACAGTTACTGTGTACAAAAAGTAATAAACTGTAGTAATTACACCCCAAATATTTCCCCCTTAAAAGGCCTCATAAGGGGGAGGGGGAAACCTCCAAATATACATATGCCAAAGACCATTATTGGTCGATGTGGGACGGGGTTCCAACACGCCCCCGCACGAGTGACCATACACTCAGTGAAAATATTCTCCACATCTGGCTCTTTGCCTGGCTCTGATACCATGTAGGAATTACACCCCAAATATTTCCCCCTTAAAAGGACTCATAAGGGGAGGGGGAAACCTCCAAATATACATATGCCAAAGACCATTATTGGTCGATGTGGGACGGGGTTCCAACATAAACAAATGGGAGCGCTGGTTAAATTGTGTGCATATATAATATCTAGACATGTAGGAGCGGTAGAGAGAGAATAATTGTGTGCATATATCTAGAATTATGTGGCTTTGGATTCTTCTAGCAAATCGTGCCTGCCAGCTTTTTGTGAGAATGGGAGTGTGCAATATATATAATTCTTGAAATTCTTGTTCCTATTATTTGACTGAAACATTTCTGATAGAAAATAGAGTAAATAATTAAGAGTTTGAGAAAAGTGCTGTGTGTGTCGAGCTTCAATAAAGATAAGAGTTTTCTTTTTCTTTTATTTTTTCTGGGTTTTTCTTTTCATTTATTCGAAGAGCTGGATTGAGTATAGAAGGTGGAAGATATAGATAGATAGGGAGAGATATGAGGAGGGCGGAGGAGATGGCGGTGGCCGTTGCGGCGGTGCTGCTCATTTCCACTCTCAGCTCCACCAATGCAGAGACAGATCCAAGTGATGGTCAGTTCTTCACTACTCTTACTCTTTATTTCCATTCTTGAGATTGCATATCCACGTGCAGACATATATATATATATATATGTGTGTGTGTGTGTGTGTGTGGGAGTGGGTGTAATGATGGGTCAAGGGTTCTGGGAGTGATAGTTCACTGATTGATGTAATGATGTATACCAGTTGGGGTGGATTTATTTTCCTAACTCATGTTGGAAAGTCAAGAAAATGAGCTCTAGATCATCAAAAGCTTCTCTCTGGGGGATGATGATTATTGTATGAATCCAGAAAATGAAAATAAACAGCTTAGTTTGGATGGCTCTGTTTTTGTGCTTGCTGTTATGGGTTTGTGTTCTTAGGGAGTATTTGATCAGTGTAATTTATTTACAAATTGAAGAAATTTATATGGTTTTTGGGATGTTTCTATTTGATTCTGAAATATGAGCATTGAGCATAAGAATTTCTGTACATCAAAAAGAGTGTTGTTGATTATTGTGGTTTCTGATGCTTTGTTGAAGTTGCATTTCAAGAAGCCATTGTTAATGCACCCCTCTCAACTGGTTATGAGTAAATTCATTTAAGGATTTAGGTTAATATTCTTGTTGCTATTATTTTTTAATGCTTTTGTAATCGATTCTTCTTTGGGGGATAGTCGAGGAAGCATGTCGTGGAAATCATCTAAAGAAAGAACACTTAAAAAAAGGAAGATGCAAACTTTAAGAATTCCCATGTCACTGATCAGTAAAAATCATGGCTTATTAAACTCATTAGTCCTAACAGGGGAATAAGAGAAGCACATCCTTGAGAAATTTGAGTTGTTTTGTGCTGAGATTCTTGAATGGTTTTCTCTATCTTGGAAAAGTTACTATGCTAGTTACTTCGAATAATGTAGATCTATATTTTGATTGTTCGTACTTGGATATGCAGTGTCCAATTTGAATCTCTTGTACACAAGCTTGAATTCAGCTCAGCAACTTACTAATTGGAAAACGAGTGGTGGTGATCCTTGTGGAGAGAATTGGAAGGGAATTACTTGCTCCGGCTCAAAAGTTACTGAAATGTGAGCTAACGACGACCACTTTATTTGCTTATTTTTCATTCTCAATGCTATACTTAATCCTTAGCTAGATTGTGATTGTTTGTCTTTTACACATATGTCTTTAGAAAGATACCAAACCTAGGACTCTCCGGAAACATGGGATACCAGCTGGATCAGTTCAAGTCCTTAACTGTATTGTAAGTCACGTGTTAATAGTGCTACGGCTCGAAGTTTTCCAGAAAAAGAAACTGAATCTTGAATTTCTTGATCATGCCTTCGGATTGATATTTGCAGTGATATAAGTAACAACTATCTTGGAAACGTGCTTCCATATCAACTACCTCCAAACTTGCAGAGACTGTAAGATACCTTTGTCTTGTGATTCGTTGATTTTGACTTTCCTCATTCCCATCTGTCACCTCATTTGGCATTTGACCAATGCAGAAACCTTGCCAATTGCGGCTTCACTGGCGGACTTCCCTATTCCATCTCGTCGATGAGTTCTCTGAAATATCTGTTAGTTGTCCTTGAAATTCTCCTATGCCCTAACTATAGAAAAAAGGTTGTATAACGCTTTTTATTGGAAAGAAGAATATGACATTTTGCATTTGGCAGCAATGTAAGTCACAACCAACTCTCAGGCCAAGTGACTCTCCAGTTCAACGCTCTTACTTCACTCACTACATTGTAATGTCAAATTCTTGGTCTCACCATTCCTATTTGTTTTGATTCTAGCAAGTTATGGTTTGATCTTCTATGCTTTTCTGTCTCTTATCATATGCATGTTTCAGGGATTTTTCGTTTAACGCCATGTCCGATAATCTTACACAGAGTTTCCAGTTTTTGACAAGTATAAATGACATGTAAGTGAACTATAATTTGTCATAGCATTTTGTGTTCTCCATGGATGCTCCATAACCTTCTTGGTATGTAGGTATTTGCAAAACAATCAGTTTACCGGAACCCTCGACGTCCTTGCAACTCTTCCGCTTAAGAATCTGTGAGTCCCTTCTAAGATTGCCATCTTTACACAAACACGCACTACATGTATACTAGTCCAATGTTTCAACGTGACTCGAGAAAAGATGGAATGATGTATGATTTACACTTTTACTATGAAGGAACGTTGAAAACAACCGTTTTACTGGTTGGGTACCTGAGCAGTTGAAAGGCATAAACCCAAAGTAAGCATTTTGTTCTGCATGTATACACACATACATAAATATATATACTTACATTGTCTTGCCTTCAAAATGAGATTCTTAGATTGTATTAATTTCCCCCCTTTTCCAACAGAACGAGCGGTAACCAACTTAACTTGGGGAGCGCTCCTCCACCGCCACCTGGCACTCCTCCACCCACTAGGCCTAATCAGAATCCTGGATCTGGAAGCGGAGGCAGCTCATCTAGTGGTGGAGGAAATGAAAGTGGAGGAAGTTCTGGTATTGGTGCTGGTGCTATAGCTGGAATTGTTATTGCAGTTCTGGTAGTTGGAGCAATAGCAGCGTTCTTTATCATAAAAAGACGATCTCGAAAACCATCCACAGACGTTGAGAAGGTCAACAATCAGCCTTTCGCTCAACCACCTCAAGAAGTGCAAGGTGACTTTCGTCTTTCCCTTTGAGCTGATTACTCCTATTTGCTGATTATAGGAAATAACCCCATGTCTTATTATTTGACTGCAGAGATTAAGCCCATCCAAATTTCAGCAGCAGCCAACACGAAAGCTTTTGAAGCTCCAGCCGTGATAAATCTTAGACCACCTCCCGTTGACCGTCTTAAGTCGTTCGATGAAGATGACGTCACTGCGATACCCATTATTCCTCCCAAGAAAACGAACGTAGCCCCAATAGATGCCAAATTATTCTCGGTTGCTGATTTGCAGATAGCAACCGATAGTTTCAATGTCGAAAATCTCATTGGTGAAGGATCCATTGGACGTGTTTTCCGGGCGCAATTGGATGATGGAAAGGTATGCTCTACCAACAATCCGTAAAATATTAGTTTCATCAATGTGTGATTTGGCTATAATTGCCTTATGGTTGGTGACAGGTGGTTGCTGTAAAGAAAATAAATGCATCTGTCCTGTCCAATTCCGAAGATTTTCTTGTGATCGTCTCAGAAATTTCACAGTTGCATCATCCAAACATAGTTGAGCTCATAGGATATTGTTGTGAGCATGGGCAGCACCTGCTCATTTACGAGTTCCATAAAAATGGATCTCTGCACGAATTCCTGTACCTCTCTGATGAATATACCAAGCCATTAACGTGGAACAGCCGTGTCAAGATTGCATTGGGAACTGCAAGAGCACTAGAGTATGTTTCAAGGACCATTTTATGAGTTCTCTCAGTGATCATGGCTGCTGTTACTGTGTGTGCGTATGTGTCTATATACTCATCTAGTTATGCTATGTAGGTACCTTCATGAAGTATGTTCACCCTCTGTGATTCATAAAAATTTCAAATCTGCAAATATTTTGCTCGATGGTGAGCTCAATCCTCACCTATCAGATTGCGCGTTAGCAAGCCTTGTCGGCGAACCAGATCAGGTACAACCGCACGCGTTTCTTCTCCCCTCTATGACCTTGAACCAGTAGTACTGTGAGGGTTATCATATCATTGTCAGTTACGTAAAGTTTATGCGGAACATTTGCAGGCATCGGGATACAGTGCACCGGAGGTAGCTATGTCCGGTCAATATACCATTAAGAGTGATGTCTACAGCTTTGGTGTCGTGATGTTAGAACTTCTCACTGGGCGCACACCCTTTGACAGGTACTCCGAATGCCTCCATGAAACAAAAACCGAATATCACGGAACTCTTAAAGTCTTCTTTCTTCTTTACCAACCAATTTCTCAATGCAGCTCACGACCAAGAGCCGAGCAATCTTTAGTGCGATGGGCAACACCCCAGCTTCACGACATCGATGCCTTATCAAAGATGGTTGATCCTGCTCTTAAAAGCCTCTATCCCGTCAAATCTCTCTCACGATTCGCAGATGTCATCGCTCTCTGCGTCCAGGTATATGATACTTAAACTTACCCCCACCCCTAAGTTTGATTCCATGTTCTTGTGAATTCATCATATCAAAAGCAAGGAAGCTAATGACTTTTATCAAAGAATATATATCAACCATAAAGTTGCTTCGAACATGATTTTCACTTGAAATTGGCATCAAATGCAATCTAGTCAACATATACATAATTCGTGTTGATGATCACAGCCGGAACCGGAGTTCAGGCCACCAATGTCGGAAGTGGTTGAAGCATTGGTACGATTGGTGCAACGAGCAAACATGAGCAAGAGAACATTCGGAAATGATGGGGCGGCGAGGGCTGGATCTGGAGATGCTGAGGACTATACTCCATAAGTTACCTAAAAACCTTAAATTATGGATCAATCTGTGATGAACATTAATGCTTGTTTTAAAATTTCCTAGTTAAATCTGTATCATAGTGAAGAAGAGTAGGTAACCAAAATTTGTTCATTCTTGAGAGTACATGGGTTGGCTTTTTATCTGCTTTAGTTTTTGCTGTTTTTTTTTTTTTGCCTTTTCTGATTCCATAATGATAAATTGTTGCTGTACATGAATATAATTGAATTAAGTCCCTACTTGTTATGTCACATTTATTTAATAGGATTAATAAATTAAATAGTAGAGTATTTTTCAGATAAATATTAATTATGAATATTGTAACAAATATTATATTTTTAATTAATAAATATTTGGTTAAGAAATATTTAGTGAGGATGATTACAAAACTGGGACATAAATCTCATGAATTTCAAGTTACTTTAGAAGATAAACTATATATAACCTCAGCAAATTTCCATAATCAGTTGTTGTGTAAAATGACAAACACAATTTATATTGCGCAAGTGCACGCAATCATAAGTAATACTCCCTCCGTCCACCATTTTCTTTCCTAGTTTGACCCGGTGCGGGTTTTTATGTAGTGCTTTGACTTTGTGTTGGAAAGTGAGTATAGGTTGAGTGTTTGATGCATAAAACACTATTAATAAGATAAATCATTTTTAATTGAATAGAATATTTACAAATTAAATTAATGACATTCTGAATGCTAATTAAATAATCATTAACATATTAATGATTTAAATCACTACTACTTTAAGCATAATTAATTGCCATTTTCGAAAATAAGGTGTCATCACCGCCCATTTAAATATGCCGTACACTCTATATTGCTAAATGCATTGAATTAGAATGATTACAAAAATTAAAAAAATTAAATGAAGCATAATTAAAAAAGTAAATGTACACAGTTTGCATAGAAGAAAACCATTAAACTATTGAATTAATTTTCTTGGAATGTACACGTGATTTGATCCAAAAAAAAAGGAGGGAATTT
>JAPKLX010000012.1:3848667-3861832 GCA_026898415.1 Leonotis leonurus
ATTTCCCCCAATTCTGAAAACCCTAAGCCTTAAGCGACCACCACCTCCGCCGTCCCCAATCCGACGAACACCTCCGGCGACCACAGGTTTGCTCTTTCTCTTTCTCTTTCTTCCTCTTAAGTCTTCTGTGCTCAACTAGTCAAAAGCAAATTCTATCCAAGGCAAGTACTATATCTCCTTTTTGTATACATTTTCAATTTATATTCAATGTAGCGTGTTTATGGGACTTGCGCTCAGTTTACTGAAGCTGCTAAGTGTCTTTGTTCGAACTATAAGCTTAGTTTGTTTTCTGAATGTTATTTTTTTCATATCATAAATATGGCAGGAAACAAAGTAAACAATGTTGATATTGTGTACACTCCTTGGCAAAATCTCAAGAAGACTGCATCCATGGATGTTGGGCAAGTTGGTTTTTATAATTCGAAAATGGTGAGCTTTGTTATGTATGTCTTTTTCTGATAGCTCAGCCTGCTGCTTGAAATATAATATTGGAGGTTGATAGGATATGGCCCATCAAACAAGGCCCAATAGAAGCCCATTAGTGGATCAACCCAAGAGCAGCTCGGCCCAGTGGAACCTCGGCCCAAGAACAGCTCGGCCCAGTGGAACCTCGGCCCAAGAGCAGCTCGGCCCAGTGGCACCTCGGCCCAAGAGCAGTTCGGCCCAACAGTTTGGCCCAATAGCTCGGCCCATAAGCCCAGCACCTCAGCCCACTTATCATAACCGCCTCTAAATTGTCTATAAATAGGCTCTCAAAGCTAGATTAGAGACACAATCTGTAATTGACATTTTGAAATCATAAATACATCAGCTCTCCTCTCCGTGGACGTAGACTTCATTAAAAGTCGAACCACGTAAATCCCGTGTTATTACTTTCTACACCTCGTACAACTTCACCTCGAAAATTAAGATCGAACACTGGCGCCGTCTGTGGGAAACGTTATAAATTTTGTGAGTTCGATCCAAATTTTCCGAAGTGAAAACACGATGGTTAGATCCACCCGATCTACTGCTATAGCTGCTGCTGCTAAGGGAAAGCAAAACGAGACCGAACTACCTCGTAATCCACCTCATATATCTACTAACGAAGGGGATGAACACTATGCTCGATCTGGCAGACAAGCCACGAACCGCCGAACTCCCGAAGGACATGTGGAAGACGTCCTTTCCCACTGAGCTAGCGACTCCATTAGCAGCGGGGGGCTAAATCAAGGTCGTCAACAAGGGAACGCCGAACTTCAACCTCTGTTCGGAGATACGCTCAAAGCGTACCTAGACCTTCACGAACAAGACTTCCTCAAATTTGCCGAACAGCATCGGCAACGAGGTCAGAGCGAGGAGGATAGAGCGGGACCGTCACGACGACAACCTCATCTCTCGAACCAGATTGTCGAGAGAAGAAATGACGAAGTCCCCCGAAAACCGCATGATCGCCGAGGAAACATCGCCTCACCTCGGCGAGATTCAACTTCACCTCGTCAAAACGTCGGCCCTTCCCGACGTGACGAGGACGACCACAGAGAAGGAAGATTCACTGTTTACAGTAGAATCGCTACCCCCTTTACTAACAAAATCTTCTACACTCCACTCCCGTCAACATATAGGGTTCCACCTATCAAACCCTATAATGGTTCCTGTGACCCGAGCAACTTTTTGTCACAGTACCAGTACAACATGTTGAACCAGGGATTAGCCGAGGACGTCTACATGTGCAAGGTCTTCCCCGAACTGCTGGTGGACAATGCACGAAAATGGTTCGACAACCTCCCGCGCTGCAGCATAGGGTCGTATGCCGACCTGCTGGATGCCTTCGAGCGGCGCTTCTTCCAGAAAGCTGAAGCAAAAATCAGTTCGGCTCAACTCCTTACCTTGAGACAAGGACGAGGAGAATCAATCAGCGACTTTTTGGCTAGATTTTACAATGAGAGCCTTAAGGTCGATCGCCTTTCGGACGACGTCCTCATCTCGGCATTTCAAAACGCTATCCACTCCGGCACTCTCTTCAGGGAGCTCGTAAAAGAGCGCCCCCAAACCTCCAAACAACTATGGAGGATCGCCGACACCTTTGCCGAAGCGGACGAGGCCGACCAGAAGAAAAGGGCAGTCGACCGACCTGAGAACCGCGAAAAGGGCACTTCGTTCTTAAACGAATTGGCACCCCGGAAGCCTAAACTTCGTTCTTAAATGAAGTGGCACCTCGGAAGCCCAAACTTCGTTCTTAAACGAAGTGGCACCTCGGAAGCCAAACTTCGTTCTTAAACGAAGTGGCACCTCGGAAGCCCAAACTTCGTTCTTAAACGAAGTGGCACCTCGGAAGCCAAACTTCGTTCTTAAACGAAGTGGCACCTCGGACGCCCAAACTTCGTTCTTAAACGAAGTGGCACCTCTGAAGCCTAAACTTCGTTCTTAAACGAAGTGGCACCTCGAAAGCCTAAACTTCGTTCTTAAACGAAGTGGCACCTCTGAAGCCTAAACTTCGTTCTTAAACAAAGTGGCACCTCTGAAGCCTAAACTTCGTTCTTAAACGAAGTGGCACCTCGAAAGCCTAAACTTCGTTCTTAAACGAAGTGGCACCTCTGAAGCCCTAAACTTCGTCTTTAAACAAAGTGGCTGATCCAAAGCCTAAACTTCGTCCCTAGACGAAGTAGCCGCTCGAAGTACATCGAAAGAAGTTCGTTAAACTTCGACCTCGTCTACAAAAAGAAGTTCGGCATGAGATGAAGTAACTCCGAAGTGCATCCTAGTCATCACAAACGTCTTGAAACAAACTTGTTTGTACAAATTAAGTAAAGCTTTAGAGACGTAATGACGATAAAACGTTGTACTTTATTTCATAAGAATACATATTACAATCAGGATGGAGGGTCCGAGCCCGGAGACCTACCACTAAAACTGAGGTACTTCTCCACGAAGCCCAAACCCGAGCTCGAACTGGCGCCATGACCGAGCACCGAATCTAAAAAGGCCATTCCTTCACCACGGCCAAAACCACCTCGGCCTCGACCTGAAGGTGCAGATCGACCTCGGCTTAGAGGCACAGCTCGACCTCGGCCGCCTGAAGCGCGTCGCCCTCCACCTCGAGACATGATGGCAAGAGTCTCTTCTCGAGTTCGACCCAAAGTAAGGGGAGGAGCGCCAGCCGAACTCCTTTCCAACTGACCCGAAGAGGAAGCCTCGAGTGAAGCCTTCTTAGACTCGATCCACCTCTTCAGCTTCGGGTTCCTATTCAGGATAATTTTGTACATGGATCCGAGCATGAGAAGCGCCTCTTCCTGTTCGCGAACTTGCCAGGAGTCATCGCCATACTTCTCCATGTACTTCGTCGTACGAGCTCGGACCTCTTTTATTTGTGTATGGACCTCGTATATGGTCAGGCCACCACTCCTATGTATGCGGTCCTCATACTCTTCATGCTCCTCGGCTACAGCCTTAAACGTCTGAAGGTCGTCCTTGACCTGTTTAAACTTATCTTCGAGCTCCAGGAACCTCGCGTGCTCCTCGTCCAGCTTCTCCTGGGCCAACCGAAGCTTAGCCTCGAGCTCGGTCTCGATGTTGGCAGCTCGGCTTTTCCAACACGCGGCCTCGACCTCGGCAGCATCGGCAGCCCGACGAAGCTCATTTATTTCTTGTTCAAGCAGCGAAGAAATGGGTATTATTTTCCCCGAATGTGACCCAAGTGACGACATAGTTGGAAATTTAGCCACTAGGAAAGAATATTACTATAGTTTATTATTGGGATGGAATTTAGTGTTATGATCTAACTGTGTTCCACACTCTGTCACATAATTAAAATTATTATTTTATTTAATATTTTTATATAATTAATTATAATTATTAATTATTTAAAAAATTAAACATTTTAAAAATTATATACTATTTTTAAATTATAAATTAACCTTAAAAATCAATTAAAATGATATTTTGTGTTAAATTTGATCTTTGATGGAAATCCAAAATTAATTCATGGTAACTATATAAACCATTAAACCCAACAGGGCATATGATATAACTAAGTTTGTGGCTAAAATTTAATTTCCATTATGTTTTTTAGCTACTGTTTTTTTTTTTTACCTCAAATAGTTAGTATGTTACAAAAAAAAAAATCACCCTTAAAATTTGACTTGTTTAATGATGTAGCTACTATATATAGATCCTATGATTTGACCTTACTCGGTCCTGATTCGTTTTGATATTGTGGTGGTGTGAAAATGCTCACCCGCCCACGGCGGACGGGGTTAATGCGCCCACGAATGATGTGGCATGTCATGTAGATATATATTAAATTCTTAATAATTTTTTATTAATTATCACTTTCCGACTATGGTTCATTGGTTAGGGTATAGTTTAATATTATTTAATAAAAAAATAATAATAAAAAATAAAATTAACTAAAAAACGAAAATATAATGACTCGCATGTTGATGTGGCACGTCATTGCCACATCAGTGGCGGGCGCATTAAGATGTGCCCACCGCGGGCGGTGGAGCATTACTGTGTGGTGGTGTTATTTTATGTCAGTTGATGTCCGAAAAACAGTCTTGGATGAAACGATTTTAAGTCATTTATTGTGTGTTGTTGTTTCTTTCTGTGAGTGAGTAACTGTTTCTGGATTTGGATATATTCCTAGCCATTTCAGAAATCTATATAGAAATTAGAGCTATAAGATTGGAGTTTGCATGTTATTTACTTTTTGGTTTAAAATTCAAATATATATATATATATATATATATATTCAAATTTCAGTTTTTATTGTTATTATTCAATTTTGTTTCATGATACACAATCTTGATCAAATCATGTGCTATTCCAACACCACGAAATCTGCAGATTTCCAACATAACAAATGGTAATTAAATATCAGAAATCCAGTACAAAAGGCAAATGAGAAACTCATTTCCATTTTGATCAATTACAAGCAATCAAGAAGATACATAAAGAGCAGAAGCAAATGCAGCTAAAAAGTTTTTCAACCGAAACAAAACTAAGGTGAGTAGAGAGCCATGATTTGCCACTGCATAGCGTTTCAAGACAGTTACAGTTACAGTTACGTCTTGTGTAGCATGTGAGAATGACTGCCAGATGGGAAAGCATGTCTTACTTGAGCCCTCTCTCTCACACCATACCGAAAAATCGAATGTGCCCCGACCCAACGATTAATTGTAAACCATATACTTTGGTGTTGCACTGAATTTCTGATACCCTTTGATGACTTTGTTGACAGCGTCGAGGAAATCTTTCTCAGTGACTGTCTTTCTTCTTGCACGGATAGCATACATTCCGGCTTCTGTGCACACGCTTCTTATGTCGGCTCCTGAATTTATACAGAGAAAATCAATGACTCACCAAACAATCACAAATCACTTAGTATCCATGTCCAAGACCCATCAATCCCAACATGAAATTTGCGTGTAGGAAGGTCGAGTATGCATAGATCAGTAAACAATTACCAGTAGAATTCGGGCAGAGACGAGCAAGAAGTTCAAATCGGATGTCCCTCTCACAGTTCATTGTGCGTGTATGAATCTTGAAGATCTGGGTCCTGCTTTCAAGATCAGGTAGTCCAAACTCGACTTTGCGGTCTAGTCGTCCAGGACGTAAAAGTGCGGGATCAAGGGTATCAGGTCTGTATAGAAAGAAGAAATTAATTAAAGGAGCATGATTCCCAGTTTCCCACCTAGCTAGAGGTAGCCATGACTTTAATCACTGTGGAAAAGCCACACTTTGAGGCATACTAGACCACCAACCTGTTAGTTGCCATTAGAACTTTAATATTTCCACGAGCATCGAAACCATCAAGCTGATTCACAATTTCAAGCATGGTTCGTTGAACCTCATTATCTCCACCCACCCCATCATCAAATCGTGCACCTCCAATAGCATCCACTTCATCAAAAAACACAATACATGCTTTTTTGGAGCGAGCCATCTGCAGTTAGAGGTGCGTTAAGCAACCCCAATTCGGAAGATAATTTATCAGGGAAATAGTAAAAAGTGATGATCTGGCACCTGAAATAGTTCACGAACCATCCGAGCTCCTTCACCAACATATTTTTGGACAAGCTCACTACCAATAACACGAATAAAACATGCATCAGTTCGATTAGCCACAGCTCTCGCTAGCAAAGTTTTGCCAGTTCCGGGAGGACCATAACAAAGAACCCCCTTGGGAGGATCGATCCCCAGCTTCACAAATTTTTCAGGGTGAAGCATAGGCAGCTCAACCACCTGAGAATATTCATTATCATGTGTAGTCCAGTTAATTTTCCAGATGTAGTTTAACACAGAAGACTAGAACTATAGACATGCAAACAAAGAAGTTCCAGCATCATAATATAACAGACCTCTCTCATCTTTTCAATCTGCTCCTTACATCCTCCAACATCATTATAGGTAACATCTGGCTTTTCCTCCACTGTCATCATTGTAACACTTGGATCTATTTTTGGAGGCAAAGGAATCTGAATTTGATATTTATTCCTGTCCACACTGCAAGAAAAGGGCACTAAACTTCACATCGCAACAGTAAAATAAATAACAAATGACCAACAATCAGAACCTCAGGCCTACAATTCTGATCTTTTGAACGAATATATATAGACAGTGAACAGTTTAACTTCAAAATGAATTCATCAATAAAAGTAACTGCAATTTGGAGAACAAAACAAGGAGGAAGTTCAAAGCCCTACAACAAGTCACTGACACAACAAGATGACAATGGAACATAATTCTATCTAGGCACTAAATGACATGGATTCATAGATCACAGAATATTTAAAGTATATAGTTCTTGAGTTTCTAGTGATCAACCAATTCCTTAAAGTAACTTAACATTAACATTCAAACAGATAAAAAATCCAGCTCAGCAATGCATCTGGGCGTTTAGGACCAACGAGAAAAATGGCATACACCTTATGCTACAGGCGAAACGCCAAATTGAATATACGAAAATAAAGATGGAAAAGCTCACCCAACACGCATGCCTTCTTCAATGTCAGTAGGTGAAACTTTATCACCCAGTCCTACAACAAACTGCAAAAATGAAACACACATGATGAACAAAGGATTGGCCCCACAATACGAACATCAAAAACATAACTTCCTATCAAGTACTGAAATAAGATATGAAAGATATCTGGATAGATATGGGGCGTGAATGAATATTGCTGAACAGGGTTGAACAATTTTACCGGGAAATCTATAGACAAGGCACATAACATACCTTGGCAATCTGCTTGACATTTATAACATACTTAGCATCCTCTGTGTTTGGATTGATTATCTTTGTGCACCGTGCAACCTAGGGGAACAAATTATATCATAAGATATGAGTATTGATGGATGGATAGTAGACTCGGAATGTAGAAAGTAATACTTGAAGTGGTTGTTCCTCCTGCATCATTTGCTTATCAGATACAAGATCCCATTGACTAGGCGCAGCTAAACCAGTATCTGATTCCTTGATACCTATTATCAATTGAAAACTGCAGATTAGCATCAAGTTGATGTACTACCATTCCTGGGGTTCATTCTTAGAGCTACTCCTACTCCGCGGCACAGAGAAGGAACAGGGGTGGTGCGAGGGAAAATCAGAATAATATGAAAAAAAGCTACAAATGATCAAATAAAATAATCCTTCAAATATAATGGGTAATGCTGGGTTAATTTGCATACCACATAAATCATTAATCTGCTTTGCCTTCTCCTTGATTTCTTTCTCAGATTGCTTAATTCTTTTAGAGTAGGGTCCCAAACCCTGCGCATACCAACATACATAAACTTCAAACAGCCAGCACATAACATGTCATATGTACAGTATAATTTTCAACCACATATCTCTACTCTTTACACGGTCAAAAAAAATCTTGGCCACAATGCAGAAGACAACACCTCATAACTAACAAATATCAAGTAAGAAAAGCTGCTTAACAAGAAATAATGGCGATGCATGCTATCAAAACCTAAAAAAGATCACTTTTTTGTTGAATTGAACCAAAAAAAGTTCTCCTCTTCACATATATCAACTTCTTTTTAAGTTTAGAACCAAAATCTCAGTCGTCGTCGTTGTCCACACCCCCTCCCCCCCCAAATGAAAAGAGAAGTATATCAACACCATGTAAAGTACTCCCAATACGAACTATAATTTTGTCTGACCCTGAGGCCATGAAGATCAGGAAAGAAAAACGAAATGAATATAATGTCCACTAAAACGTTCATCAGCAATCAGCTAGATCCTAATTGCATCAGACAAAGCAAGAATTTACGAATATAATCATCCTCGTCAGAACAAAAAAAACATTGAGTGTTAGCTCTTCAATTCCAGTTGCAAGCATACAATAACAAATTGCTTACAATTAAGGCTTTTGAACAAAATGATTTTTCATTTTTAACTTACATAGGTTTTGAGGAGGGCGATATCATCTTCATCGAGAGGCTTGGGGTTCTTCTCGTTCTTGATTTCATCTTCTGAATCGTGCGACATTTTCCGAAATTCTAATCAGAATCTTCTTCGGAAGTTTGATTTTGGGGGAAACTTTTCTTGTAGAAGAAGCAGATGAGAGAATTAAAGAGTATGTTTAGAGTTAAAAATGTATAAAGTAACATATATATTATTTAAACTTTTATAAATGTTTCCTAAAAAAAAGTAAACCCCCAACTTAGTTGGAAGGGCTAAAATGGGCTGGGCTGGCCTATGAAAAAGTACCTAATGGGCCAAAGTATTAATAAGCCCAACTTCACTATTAGTTGAAATATTGCCATCAAATGTTCTTTCAGCTTTGTTAGCTAAACGTGCCAAACTTGAAATAGATCGTGAAGCAAGCAATTTAACATTAAATTACAAAATAAGTGATCATATAAAATTATTGATACTTCTACTCTATAACAAGTAATAATTGTGGAGAGTCGTAAAATAACTTTCGATATATAATAAAATTTAGTATTTAAATATTACAATCAATTTTCAAAGCATTTATTAGATAAAGCTTCGATAATAAATACACCAACAAATAAATTCTAACCGCTTTGGAAATAAAGAAAAAAATTAAGATAACAGGACTCAATATTCTCAAGAAAAATAATTCTAATGGCTTTGGAAACAAAGAACACAAATAAGAAAATTAAAGTAGTGGACAAACAAAATGGTGTTGTCCTACCAGTTGGGCAAATCACAACAAATGAAATGGTAGATCACAAGAAGATGATTGTGTTTTGTTGCACCATTGCCTTAATGGGCTAACTTTTATTGCTAACTATAAAAAAAGATAATACATATTTTCTTCAAAATTATAACCGGGAAAAACATAAGGGTAACTATAAATTTCCCCAATAATGAATGGAATTCACTAAACTGGAAAGGAATAGAAATAGACTAACTAAACTTTGTGACTATACTGAATCTATGTATTTCTTCACATCTGCAGCATTCAGAAAGTGTTTCTGGCAAATCTTTGATATAGCACCCTCCGTCAGGCCATTATTGCCATCCTTATTTTGGATAAGCTTTTCCAGTTCTTCCGACGGCTTAAAAGTCTAACACACAAAAAGGTTCCCTCAGGAAATTAGTTTCTAGCTGTGAACCTAATAGGACTTGTTATAAAACCAAAATATAGATGTAAATTTGATTAAGATGCCTACTAATGGAGAAGTTGAATTTCCACTTTTTCCATCATATTTGTGTGTGGAACTATTTTCCCCTTTGGCCATCTGTTCGGAAGGATCGGGTTGATAGGAGGAATCAGTGACTAATTGCAGAAGCTTTTCACTTCCCTGAGAGGAAGATATAAAGCCTAAGTGAATAAAAAAAGGATATGTACTAAAGCTTATAAAGAGCATTGGAAAGTTGTGATTTTAATAAACTACTTTTTTGATGATCCATTAAAATAATAATCTTGAGGTTCACGGTACCTGTGATGCTCTCCAGTGAGAGTAGGCACGAAACGAGAGCCAAAAGAATGGGATGTTAGGCAAAGGAAGAACCTGCATGTTATAACCGAGGATTTCGTGTAGATATAATATTAATATTACAAGGTTCACACGTGTATTGATTTAAACCAAATAACAAATACGTTTTCTTTTTTAGTTGGAGGTGCATACCATGAAAACTGATGTCAAAGGCACCAGCATGGCTGAGAAGTAGAAGTATTTTGTGTGAATAACTGATCCCCTGGTAATCATGCAGGGTGTCACGTTTTATACGAAATGATGGAACGTTCATCACCAGAACAGACATATCATTGCCTAATCAAATAACAAGAAAGAATCTGGGAGGTGGGAAGCCCATAGGCAATAGAACCTTTTTTTTTCAATAAACACATTTGGCATGCTACACTTATAATACTCATGCATTGGAACAATAAATCCCCACTTCAAGAAGTAGTGCTTTTCTTCAATTAAAAATATGAAAGATTGTTTAAGATTTCAAAAGGCAATGTAGAAGAATCGACAGAATTACCTGAATGCTAAATGCCGTACTCTTCGACGAACAAGTCGTGGATTCAAACTGTGAAAGGTAGAAGAAGATTATAAAGAAATAAATCTTCATTCAAACAAATCATGCAACAACTGTGTGCCTACATCTCTTCTAGTTTCTCGAAGTTAAGTTCTATATATAGCTAGATACTAGATAGCATTGTTCTCTCTTATGTTCGGTGAACAGCAGTATACACTACACACAGACAGATGAGTAATATCAATGACGATTTAATCCATCATGCATTGTCAAAAAACTGAATTTAGAGGAAGATGTATAATGAGGATTTCCTTCTGTATTGGGTTATGATTTATGAATAGAAACATTTAGGTAAAAAAATCAATAATTAAAATTTAAAAGAAATGCACATAAACATGCATATCCAGTTAGTACATTATTCATGGAATATTTACATCATTTTGTATAGATTAGAGAAGGGGATACTGACATTTCTCATATAAATTTCCCACTAGTAGTCTAAGAAGATAAAGAAGAGTTCAGTTCCTTTATCAGAGGGAAGTGATATAAGAAAAAGAAATGGCCAATTGGCCATTGGAGCATGCACCAATATTATGTTCTTTCCCCAGAGTTTTATTTATGTAAAAGGTGGGCTGCATAAGATTTCACATATGGCATTTTTCTGCAATATATGGAGCTCAAAATTTGCATTTTTTTTCATCCTAGTCTATTAGGCCCGCATCAAACTAGGTAAAATAGAGGGGGATACTGACTAGAGAGGTCATGATCATACACGGAATGAGATAAGATTACCTTGATGGGTATAAAATATCCACTTCATTAACCTCCTTTGGAATCGATTTAAAGAAGATTTCTGATGGCTTCACACGTGACAACAATTTTACTCCCAACCTACGCGTAAGAGATATTAGCTAGTGAGCTAACAGTGAAATAGCAATGATAACACATTTTCCCCATTCCACAAACTATATATTTGAGAATTAATGAACTACGTAAATCATTCACAACACATCAAAACTCAAATAAAAAGATGGACACGAATTATAGCATGTCTGTGTGTGTGTGTACCCATGAATTTTATTCTTGAAAGTTCCTTCGGGCGCCTTCTCCAGCTTAGTCCAGGCTCCATTCATCTATACATGAATCATGCTAACAGTTAGATGACCACACCCAAAACCTAGTAACCATTTAACAATGATCTGCCATCCAAACATAGCCCATTGATTAAACAATCACATAAGCAAAAACTATTAAACTACTAAGAGCTATGGAAACTTAACTGTTTTTAATGGATTATTCCCAGGTATATATATAACACATATATATACATAATCCTCCTTAACAAACTCAACAAAAACATAGTGTCATGCATTTGCATGTTTTATATCAGATCCTTCTTCAAACTCAATATACTCATTGATAAACACACATACAAACAGACAGCAAATCTGAAACATCATTTCCAGTCCATATGAAGACAAATATATCTCATATGCAAATGCAAGTCAAGGATAAGCAACAAATCTTGCATATTTGACTAGATGTAGGGTGAAAACCTTATTACATATTACTGCATAATACAGCGTTACAACCTGTTTGAGGCTTTGAGAAGAAGCCACATTTTCAAGTTGAAGTATTGGAACAAACAAATAAACAAAGCCAGTCAATCACAACCCCCCTAACTGCACGACTATTATGCATTATGCAACCATGCACTATAGCGGCATGCAAAAGAAAACAACAATATAGTTATGTATTGCTTCCCAGTGACAAAAATACCAAATTTACTTCATGTGATCAATTAAAAGCTGCACAAAGCATGTCTTTAACATTTCCAGGAATTAGCATCATAGATATAAATTAAGAGACAATAATGGGAAATCTGATTTTTGTAGTACATAAGTAGAAGCCGTAAGATCATAACCATCTAAACATCCCTTCAAACACTACTCTCTAATAATCAGCATTTTCACACTAATCAGTCACAAGCTAAACACCAAACACACAATGAACTACGCAACATGAATCAATAGTGAACATATCTAACCTATTCTCATAAATAAGCGTATACACGTACACAACTCAACCAAACTAAAGAAAATCCAAACAGTAGCGCGAAATATATTCATGCAGCCTTCAGCTCGCTACATATCAACCACAAAACCTGTAACGCACAGATCATAGCGAAACAAAAAGAAAAAACACGATCGTTCAAGCATTCCTCCGCAGAAATCAGAAGCTAATGACGAAACCTTGTTTGCAGCGAAATCAATGGCGAGCTCAACTTTTGAGTCCTCCGACTTGTCTGTGGAGATTTTGTTCCATAACTCCTTCACCGTCGACGGAGCGGTGGATGATTGAGCGGCGGCGGCCGAGGGATCAATCGATCGACTGAAACACCAGTTCCTTCCTCTGATCGGAAACACCACAACTTTGGCCCTCATCTTCAAATTGTAATATGGAAGAGAAGGATTAATAGTGGAAATCGCAGGTATTTCCTTTTTAGAGAAGAGATCAGCGGTGGCGTTGTTTTAGAAAGTGCTTCCTTTCGAGTGAGAGTGAGGCTGACTCATGAATGTACAAATTAAAGCCACTTTTTTTCTTTTTTCGAGGGAAATTATTCTTTTTATCGGCTAGACTTAGTAAATAGGTGATAAAATCGGATCCGAAATTGATCAAAATTCTCTTATTCAAAAGTTAATAGACTTATAATTCCGA
>JAPKLX010000012.1:3861842-4131719 GCA_026898415.1 Leonotis leonurus
TTGATCAAAATTCTCTTATTCAAAAGTTAATAGACTTATAATTCCGATTTCGCTTCCGGACCCGATAATGACAAGCCTAACCACGGCAGCCATTGAAGCCTAACCACGGCAGCCATTGACAAGCCTAACTGCGGCAGCCAATTAATGATAAATTTATCCTTCTCGAAAGATTTACAACTCCATTCAAGTTTTAAGTACATATAATAAAATCAACCGAAATATTTATGAAATAACGTAGTGAGAAGTGATTAAGGTACTAATAACATATAGGAACTTCAAAAATTGGCTGACTGTGAGGGCAGTTCAGAAGGACAATTCAAGACCATCCTTTAATATACTGTGAGTCTAGACTAAACCGCATACAACAAACACCTGCTAACCTAACTTTCTCAAGAAACATAGAGAACAAAAAATACAAAAGCCCAAGTTGAATTTCTGGCTGAAGCGCTTATTACATATGAACAAGATAAATCATGTAAGATCGAATTTACAGCAGCGATTCACTTGTCCCAACATATGTGTCGCGAAATCCATGCCTATTAGCCGTCTCCTTCGGTTTCCATGGCAGCATGTTCAACGGATTCCACGAAACAGAATTAAAAAATGAGCAGTTTAAGCAAGTAGAGTGTGCTTCCAACTTCAAGGAATTGCTATGTCACAAAAGGCAGAAGAGCAGCATTATCTTCATAAGGAGAAATGAATGTACAAGATTCGAGCTCACTCGTCTTCTGCAATGAAGTTTGGAAGTCCGCCCTGGCACAAGTACTCATCACATTGTGATGCTGACCCCCAGCCCTTCCGGAGGCGAAGAATATCATCGGTGAAAGTAGATCCAGAAGAACCAATGAAGACAGAAGAAAGAGCACAGATAGTCTTATCCAACATTGCCTCGACCTTTACACAATGAAATTTTCCAGTATTAGATAAAATTATTGAAACAGTAAATTCCCAAAAATAATGCGTATTGGTTATTCCATAAAAGTTATTCCATTAAAGAACCAACATGAAAAGCATACCCACCTGAGAATCTCCCTCAAGCCCATGTCTGTATAATAAAGCGTCCCATTTTTCAGCCGAATTACGAGTTGGTCTCTGAACAAGCGGTACAGTCTTCCCATTCAAGACAACAAGTGACTGAAGTAAACCAGTTTCACTTTCTGCAGCATCGGTAGAGAGATATATTACCGGGGTACTAGCCCTTTCGACAACACGATTGATGCACTCTGCAGCTTGTGGAACAGGATAAAAGCAACTTGGTTGTTTGGCATTGCTGAGAACCATTGAGAAATTCATGTTACATGTTACATAGAATCACGGAATAACACGTAGCAAGGTCAGAAAAAAATAAGGTGAAGAATACCAGAATTTCAAGAAGCCATGGCGCCGGAAATGAAGAGCTACAAAGTCTTTTCCCAAGAAAGTCTGTATAAAACGTTGCGCAGTGAGCAAAATAAGCCTGCTCGGCTCAATCAAAGTCTGGCACTTATGTGCAATCGGACCTCCTGCCTGCATCACCCACTCTCTCTCCACATCAGCAAAGAATACATCTCCAATTGCAACAACATCACTATCTGAAGAAAACTTTGCCAAAACATCCTGCACCGTCCTTTGTTTTGGCTTCTTAACGTCCTCCTTCCAGACAGCCTCAACCTTTCCCAAAGAGACCCCTGACCCCTTCAATTTCTTCACGCGCTCATCGTCCATAAAGCACGGCTGTGGCAATGAGAAATAACACATAAACTTATCTACATGCAAATGGTTCTTCTTACTCTCTGCAAACTCCTCAAATGTCACCACAACTTTCCTCCCCAAGCACTTATTAATGTGATCAATATCTAACACTCGACGAAACTCATAGTCAACCTTCGAATTCGGGATCACCAAAACCCGATTCAACAAGGCCGCAAAAAACATATGCTTCTCCAGACAAATCAAATGATTTGACATCTGGCCCGATACACAAATAGCAAACAAATACTTGTTGGGTTTAGGATTCCACTCGATAGTTTTTCTCTCTGCTAACCTCTGATCCACCTTCCTGCACCTAGTCCAATCCGAAGAAATTGAGTCCGTGTAATTTCCAGTCAAATCCACAGAACCCTCACTCTCATGAGCTGACAACAAAATCCCTTGAATTTGCTTATTCAAAGAAATTTGGCCAAAGACTCGTGATTTTAAGTCTTGCAACATATCATTGCCAGAGTTCAAATTCGCCGTATTGCTATTATTTACCAAGCTAAAATTGGATCTATCCATCAATGTAGTATAATTCCACATCTTAATAAGCTCAATTTCCTGCTGCTTAAGCAAAAACAAAGCACGTAACTCCGACTCACGCATTCGATTGGCCAAAGGACCATAACCCCCAATATCTCTAATCGACGGCATACGCACCCGAAACACATTCTTCAAATCGGTAGTCAAATACAATATCAGAATCACCACGGGCAGAAAAATCGCGAAGATGTACCTCTTATTGAATCTGGTGCTGGAAACTCGGTTCCTGAAATCGTCATCGATTTGGAAAGCGGAGCGGTGGTTACTGTGATTCTGGTGATCGGGGGACTTCACGACGTCGTTGGGACTGGCATTCTGCGAAATCAGATTCTCGCGATCGTCCTCCTCGTCCGATAGGTCCCTATCCATCATTCTTCAGACACTATATCACACAGTGAACTTGGAATCGAGAAATTGCGCCAGGAGAAGTAGCAGTTAGTTTGTATACTTAGTGAGCTCCACCTGCGTGGATCTCTTCGGTATCGATGTGTATGTGTATGGAAAAGAGGGGGGGAGAGAGAGATAAGGCGCGTTTGGTGTGGACTCTGGAGGGAGGAGGGAAGAGTGGGTAGGAAGGAAAGTGCAGAAACCAAAACTAATTTCACATCATTGATTGTTGATCGGAGAAGAAGATCGTCGGTGGAAAATGACCTGCTACCGGATCCACCGGCTGCAACACGGCTCTCGTTTTATCACCTTCTTTATCCTGCCTTTAGGCCCAATCTTATGGGCCGGCCCATCTTATTTATAAAAGGTCGACCCGTGAAGAATTTTACTAATATTAAAAAAAAAGAAATCTAGAATATTAGAAATAAAGAAAAAATCTAATAAGAATCTATGCTTCATACGTCTCCCTCGTCCCTTAGAAATACAAGATTGCAGAAACCCTAATTCCTTGATCTCAACGATTCCAAGTACCATCAGCGCTGTAGGCTTTTTTTTCTTCAATCAACCAAGAGTCATGGGAGGTCATGGTGGTCTCAACATCCTCCCCCAAAAGAAGTGGAACGTGTACAATTTCGACAACCGTGAAAAAGTCCGCCTCGACGAGGAAGCCGCTGCCAAGGAGGAGCAACTCAAGCGCGAGCAATCTCGCCGCCGCGATACCGAGCTTCGACTCGAGAAGCTCCGTCAAGCTCGCGGCTTGGCGAGCCAGTCCGCACCCCAAACCGATGAGGAAAAGCCGGGTTCGACCTCGGTTGATGCTGAATCTGAATTGGTATCTGTTTCTGTTTCCGATCAATTGAATTCGGAGTCTGAATCGAAGCACATTAATTTGTTCGAAGGAATCAGGATTTTCGATCCGATTAAGCCCGGCGATGAGAAGAGAATTGAGAAGAGAAGCAGATTCGCGAGGGATGACGTGAAGAGTAAGAAAGTAAAGAGGGAGGAGGAGGTGAGGGTGGTGGGGCCTGAGGATGAGGTTTATAAATTAGGGTACGGGGTTGCGGGTAAAGGCGTGAAATTGCCATGGTATATGGAGAAGAGAGTTGCTGATGACGAAGATGATGATGAAGAGGATGATGATGTACGGTATGATTCGAAAATGGAGAAGAAGAAACAGAAGAGTGGTAGTGGCGGTAAGAAAAGTTTGGAGGAGTTGAGGGAGGAGAGGCTGAAGAGAGAAAGGGTGGAGAAGGAGAGACAAAGGGCTTTGTTGATGATGAATTCCAAGAAAGATAGGGGCTTTTCTTCGGGGAGGAGATGATATAATTGAGGGAAATTGGATTGTCATAGTATTGTATTTTTGTATATGTTCATTTCCTTTTCCTTTAGCCATTTGAGTGCTTTGGAATTCATGCTACGAAATCTTTGTTGAATAATGTGGATGAAGGTTGGTCTTTAGTGAAAGATGGCTCAGTTCTGTTCAAACGTGTTACAAGTCTTATCTTGATTCCATGAAGCTTGGTGGATGAAAAGGGGAGCCACTAGTTTCACAGGTAGTTTTGACAGATTATGCTGAATATGATATCTAAGAACACATAGTCACTATAGTTTGTTGGAAATTGATCGCCATGTCTGAGTGTTTATCTTTGTTAAATTAATGTGGATGATCTTGCTTGACGCTGCAAAAGTGATTAATGAAGGGGCTGCTTATTTTGTGTAGAAGACGACTCTGTTCAAATGTGTTAATAATAGTGTTTATCTTGAAAGTTGCAGAAAATGGATAATGGCGGTTCCAAAAGATCCCATATATCTCTAGCTCCATCTACTTAGATCTCATGTATATCTTCTTTTCTACTACCTCTGTCCAATAAGTTTGGCACAATTTATTATTTTAATACACTTAGATTTGTGTCATGCTTATTGGGACGGATGGGTACAACACTCTAACTAAATTTGTTTCGCTAATTACCTAAGCAAAAAATTTGTAACCAAAGAACCCTTGATGTTGAACCATTTTCTGAAAGAACTCATAAACTACAACACTAAAGATTTGAAAAAAGAAGAAAAAACTGAGCATCCAAATAGATAATCTTTTCTGCACTTAGATGAATTTGACATATTATCGAATTTGACGATTGAAACACGAAGAATATAAGGGCATGAACCGAATTCATGGCTTTCACTGAGATGAAGCAAAAATTCAGATGATTCTTGGACATCAAAACATGGATATAAGCTAGTATTGGACACTATACTTCCTAGCAATATGGATGTCGAAACTATGCAGGAATCTCTAAAAGTGCAAGAACTAACCTAGACTTCTTCTTCTTCAACTTCAACAAGCCTCCCACGAACCCATTTCTTCACCATCTTCCCCTCTTTCTTAGCCGCTTCTGCATTCTCTGACTGCAGCTCCGGCCAGTTCAAGGCCAGATCTTGTGTATGAACTGAGCTCCCATTAGGGTTCGTTTTATTATTGATGTGATTCACGGTTGAATCAGAGCAGTTACTCATGCTATTCAGCTCTGATGAAACAAAGCCATTAGACCCAACTTCTTCTGTTTCCAGAGAGTAAGGACTCGATCCGTTGCCGTTGATGAAATCTGCAAAAATGAACTCGTCGAAACTGAAACTATCGGTTTCTTCAGGATCAGTTGAGACGCGATGAACACCATTTACTTTTGGGAGCTCTATGCGTTCCAGATTTTGCTTGTCTGCAAACGTCTCATTTTCAACATTCAGATCTGGCTCCACATCTTCAGTTTCTATGGACTCAATGAGCTTATGTGCTTCAGCGATTAACATCCTGCTTTCCATTAGGGAAGCGTGGGCAAGGGGGCTAGTCTTAGCAGCTATTTCAAGCGCCTTTGCAGCCTTCTCGGCTTCTGCAATCAACAACCTGAATGTATACCATTTCCAGAAATCAGTGCTGGCTATACTCATCTCAGTTTACAACATAAAGAAACCAAAATTATAGTCCTATTTTCATTTCTACTCTTCTTGTAATTCATTACTATGCTGGAGGAGAATCAATCAAGTTGAAACAATCAATAACAAAATAACTTACTTGGCCTTGGCGACAGCTTCGGATTTTGGGTCAACAACAGCAGCTCTTTGAGCTCGGATGCTTTTCAACATTTCCAACTTTGTGCTTGCTAATGGGTCCTTGTATGATGGTGCTTTGCTTCTCCTTGATCTAATTTGTTGGCTTTGGCTCTTCAACTTGCGTTTTGCAACATCATCGTTTTCATCCTTGTTCTTAGGACTTTTATTTCGACTATGTGCATCACCAGCAGGCTTTCTCTTAGGCTTCCATTCTGCCCCTTCCGGAATGCCATGATATTTAGCTAGACCAGAGTAAACCCGAGTTCGATAGTTCTTATTTTTCACAAAGAAAAGGGAAAGGTGTGAGATTTAAATACTGGTTTAGGCTATAGTTAAATATATAAGGGACTTAAAGAACAGATTTTGATAGAAGGAACATTGATCTTACAGGATCTGCCCATTTGGCAGCTATGGCCTCTGAGATCTTCCTCTTCTGCTCTGCAGATTTAGGTGCTCTCTTGCTTCCCTTCAACCTAGGCATACTTCTCCTTTTTTCAACGCTCTGCAACCATTGCTCCTCAAGCTCCTTGGCCAAGATCTTGTACGAGTCCCATTCTAAATTTTCCTCACCTTGAAGACCCTTTCGAGCAGTGTCTGCAATTAGATTTTGCCACTCGTAGTAGCAAGTATCCTGCAGCATCAATTTCTCACGGCGTTTCTCCCATCCAAGTCGAACACCAACTCCGATTTTCAACCTCGTTTCTTCACTGCACAGATGCGAAAAAACACAGAGAAGACAGCATATGTAAAGCCATTTAATGATTTCCAGGAACCATGAAGTCAATATGAAAACAGATCATGTTCCAGTGAATCTATCAATAGCAATAGTAAGTCGTTGGCACGAGAAAACACAGTAGTAGCAATATAAGTCCAAAAGTCCTAAATAACTTACAAGATCACAAGAATCCAACCAACCCACTTTAAGAGCTACCATCAAAACACATATCAGCACACTAGCAATCCTTTTCATAGCCAACAGCTCGATGGATGAAATGCCAGAAACAAAAAAACGAAATATATAGGAATGTTAACCTACCTTTGAGCATGCCCCAGGTTAATCAGCTTGGCTTTGACCTGCAATTCATAAATTATTAGAAATTTCAGATGACCTCATATGATCAAAGGTAACGAGTTCATAATTCATATGACAAGGTAGATTTGACTTATGTAATCAATTAATGACTTAATGATAGAACTTATAAATGGAATAGAATAGCAAATAATAGTGAAAGACAAGGTTATATCAAGAGAAATGCACTAGAAAGGAATTATGCATAGTGATCAACAAATAGATCTTCTCCATATTTACTGAAAAGATCAGTATGCAGAGAAGGGTTAAACAAGAATACATGGTCAAATGGGAGAAACAACTAACAACATGTGTTGAACTGCTATTACTGCTAGGCCTCTAGATCTATATTTGCTTCCAGAAAACTTCTAAGTCTATCTAGAAAGAGATAATAGAAGTAACCAGTCAGATAAGATTGAGGCAGAACTTGTATTTTTATTCTCCACCAATAAGAAACAATTAACTTAAGAAACAACTTGTTAATCCTATTTTCTTGTTCTTATTTGGTGTTATTATAGAACTATCTAGTTTCTTACATGACATCACCTTAGGATTTTGCATTGCCAATCTTGTTCTTTCTTTTATCCGCCTTAAGGTCTCTGCACATAAATGAGACATTTAAAACATTACTAGATTCAATAGAATCATAAAATCCGGATGTTCAATTAACATTTCAGGCATTTAACAAAATCAAGCATTGCGTCACCTGGGCTGTGCTTCTTCCCTTTGTTCCAAGGCGTATTCCCTTTATTTGCTTTGGATATCCTCATCCGTCTCAACCTCTCCCTCTCATCCACATCTGTTGACTCTTCACTTGAAGATTGAGGTGGTGCAATTTCAGTGGAATTCGTTCTTACTGGATCTACATCCATCATCAGAACATTTTGAAGCCTCTTCACTCCTCCACTTTTACATGGTAGACTAGTAATTTCGAGCGTACCGACGGCCTTTATCATCAGCCTACTCCGCCATATCCCATTTCCCCCAAAGGTAAAGCCCCCATCCACTTTTCCTCCAGTACAAAAATTTCTCCTTACAAATGTGGATTCCAATGCCAATCTCCTTTCATAGCCAACTAGGATTTTCTTACCAATATCGATTTCTGACCTAAAAGCAATTATATTGTTGTGGAAACAAGAGCAAGGATGTGAAATAGCAATATCTGCAGAAGAAACACAACATTTCACAGCTTAAGCTCAAAAAATTTGCTTTCTCACTTCAAACAACATCTTCAAATTCATTCCGCAAAAAGACTACACATAATTCTCCAAAATAAAACATTACGAAACCTACACTGCTGCAGACACAACGGAAACCCATAATTCAAATGAAAATGTACAAACCCACGAAAATCAAAGATAAAGATGGAAAATTATCCGTAATATTCACCTAATAAAGGCATGGGAAGCTCATGAAGTCGGAAATCCAAGCCACGCTGTTCAGGTACAACTACAAACAACCGCCGCTTGAGGATATTCCATGCAATAGCAATACTTGAAACAGTATCAAGCAAAGTGAAATCGGATCGAACGACACATAAAAGGGCTTATGAATTGACAGAGAAGGAATTGTAGTATGATAAAACGGAGCCAATCCAGAGCCACAAACAGAGTGTTTTTGTGTGGGAGACCGGCGGTGGATAATGATATATATTTTCTTACTTATTTTTCGTTTTCATTTTATTGGGTTTGGTTAGGTAACTTAGGTTTATCATCACCGTCCCTGTTTATACAGTTTCTTTTACGATTATAAGATTATTAGGTAAAAATGCTTATTTTTATAAAATATAAATAAAAAATACCTATTTTAAAATATAAAATTAAATACTAAAGTTATATAATAATAATAATAATATAAAATTTTCTTCATATATTTCTATAATTCAAAATTATTACTAATATATACTAGCATCAATAATTTTCTCAATATACTTTTGTGTATATGGGTATATAATACTCACTCCGTCTTACTATATGATTAACTTCTTTTCGGCACGCAGATTAAGAAAATAAAAAAATAGATTATTTTTAATGAAAGGATGGAGTACTTATTTTGTCTCGATATTTTTAATTTTTCACATAAATTAATAAACATTCACAAATGAAATAAATTAAATAAAAAAATTCTTATTGACTTTTGACATTCTGAATAAGTAGAAAACGAAAATAAAAAAGGGATCATAAATATTAATGGAGGAAGTATCTTAATTATAAATACATGGAAAAGATAGTGTTGCACTTTTGATAGGTGGGATTTAATTATATTGAGCCTTTGCACGCTGCTTCAAATATGACTGCGTATATAAGCCCAAGTTTTACTTATTGGGCCAATTTTGGGCCTGTATAATTTTAATTTTATGGATATCAAAACTATCAAAATAAACATTGCGATTAAGTTTTACTTATTGGGCCAATTTTGGGCCTGTATAGTTTTAATTTTATGGATATCAAAACCATCAAAATAAATATTGCGATTTTAAAAGTAATTAAGGTGGCGTTTGGCTGAGGCTATTACCTCCTTAAAACAGCTTATAAATTGTTTAGGAGCTTATAAGCTCTTTCAAAGTGTTTGACAAATTAACCTTTTTGAGCGCTTATAAGTTGTAAAAATAAGCTCTTTGAACTTATAAGCTGTTTAAAAATTAAGTAGCTCTACCCCAATTTATTTCTCCACGAACTTATGAGCTGCAACAAAATTACATAAATAATCTTTTATATCACTTTAAAAGAGCTTATAAGTTTGCTTATCTAAACATATTGACAGTTTATAAGCTCTTGCAAGAACTTATAAGCTTCAAAAACTTATAAGCTCTTTAAAATAAGTTTAGCCAAACAACTCTAATTACAATAACGACTTTAACCTCACAATCCTAAAGTTGCAATTTTAGCAAATTCACTTATTCATTCTATCACTATTTTACAATTTGAATCCCTAAACGTAAATAAAGATTGGTTAGGAGTATTTATCTCAACTACCAAAAATATTTTCGACCTATATCTCAATTTCTCAATTTACTAGGAGTAGTGTTTGGGTATATTACATTTTCCCATTTCTCAAAGTTATTCCCCTAAAATTACAATTTATATCATAATTACATAAAAATTCAATTGCAATTAAGCTTTTTTTATCACTACTAGTGTTACTTTAATATCCAAAAACGCAAAAATGATAACCTGCCGTAAATAACGAGGATTAATACGTCTGCAAATGATACTACATGTTTATAAATAAATATTATAAAATTTAATAAAAAATTTCATCATTAATTATCAACTTTCAATTATAATTTATTGATTGGAGTATAAGTGAACACTATTAAGTAAAAATAATATAAAAAAAAATTATGTTAACTCGTATGTTAATGTGACGCTACACATAATTATAACAATTAATCATACGCACATTAAACTATGTCTATCACGGGCGGTAAAATGAATGTATCTAAAAACAACATCACTCGACTTGTTATATTTCAAGTGATGGCTAAATATCCGAATATATATTATTATATTTTTTTTGTCACACTTAAATTTAATATAACAAGCACACAATTATTTGTGTTCTCGTCGACTAACTAATAAATAATGATTGCATACTTGCAGTCGACTAATTGTGTGGCAAGAATTAGTCAAAATTGACTATACTCGTGAAGGTACGTATCAAGAATATATCTGTGTTGGAACTTAATCGTCATTACACATTTACACTTATCCATGAAATAGAGCACTATAAGAAAACGTGTTTCCATGATAGCACCGTTTACTCTATAGTCGTGTCACGTTCTACTCCAACCAATTGAATTTTGTTTAAATATGGAGAAAATAAATAAATAACTATTAACATCTCGCTAGTATTTTATCCGTTCCGATAAACATGACACAATTTATATTCATCTAAGTATATAAAAGTAATAAATTGTGTCAAATTTATTAACACAACATAGTATTTTGAAATTGGTAATACTTGATTTCGCATGCATTATAATTTTTGGTAGCGATTATTCAATTTTTAGGAATTTTAATTTATTTTCATTACAATATTTGAAACTATCAGTGAAGAACATATTCAACAAATTATAACATATGCATGTCATTTCAAAAACTTCACTATACGCATGTATAATCAAATATTTTTATCATTAATCTTTAATAAGTTACATATATCATTTTCATATAAATTAAATAACAAATTAAATAAAAATATTAACATAATGATCTCTTGAAAAAAAAAAAGAGTAAAGGCTTATCAATTACAGAAAAAAAAAGTTTTTTTTTGTATAAAATGAAAGAGAGGGAGAGAGAAATACATTAATGTCAAACACATGATAAAACCATAGGATGGAACAATACCTATGCGTAAAAGAAAGGGAATGCTATAATTTTGTCCCAACTCCCATACACTAAAATATGTCACAATTATTATTTTCGAAATTACATAAATATATATATATATATATAGGAATAAAGTAGGGGTAATAGGTAAAATTACCCACTTTTATAAAATAAAAATAAAAAATATTCACTTAAAAATAAAGGATAAAAAATACCCACTTTTTACAATAACATGATAAATTTCATCATGTGATCATGTTATTCAAGTTATTTTAAATTTGAATAACATGAACACATGATCAATTTCATCATGCTATTGTAAAAAGTGGGTATTTTTTATCTTTTATTTTTAAGTGGGTATTTTTTATTTTTTACTTATCAAAATGGGTATTTTAGCATTTATCCCAATAAAATATGTCACAATTATTATTTTCGAAATTACATAAATATATATATAGGAAATAGATGAAATAAAAATGGTTCTGTATGAGTTAACTAAAAATAAATTTTGACTGTTGAATTATTTAGATCAATGATATATATATATATATATATATCTCATTTAAAATATTTTATTCCTAGAAATATGGAATTTGTTATTCTTTCTACTAGGGTTTATTGATTAGAGTATAATTTAATTATATCCATTGGATGAAAAATATGGATATATATATATATCATAATGATTAATTGTATCAAAACCATGGCTTAAGATTAATCATTACATCTTATGGGCTACTTATCCTCATGTCGACTAATTTTACTTTACGCAACTAAAGTCACATAATATTATATATATATATATATATATATATATATGTGTGTGTGTTGTATATTAATCTGATCGAATCGATTTCTACATTATATTTTCACAAATTAAAATTATGTAGTTCATTATTTTCTATTAAAAACTCACTTGGCAATTGACATGTATAAAAATGTATGAATATCCATCATTATTTCTAATATGTCAATTGCTCTTTGTTCGAATTAATATAATATTTATATCCCCATAAAAATTGCTAACTAGGGAGCATGATTACATATATACAGTAACCTAGCAATAAATAATGATGAATGTGATATTTAAAGGCAAACAAAAAGGTATGGCTAATCTTAATATAAATGTGCCAACTTTGTTCATTTCTTTAGTTTAATGAGCTACGATGTTACAACCATTTCATACCAATTTATGTACCATAACTTAAGTCACCATCATTTTTCTTTTAATAAATACTATATATGATATTTAATTAATGACATTCATTTATCTATCGCTGATCAACGACGGATATAAAATTTATCGATTAAGTAACGACGGCCACTTCCGTCATCCGTTCATTACTGATCAACGACGAATACAAAATCCTTCATTAAGATTGTTTAGTGATCACGTATTCGTCATTAATTCGTCGTTAATTACTTTTAACAACATATTATTCTAAATTAGTAGTGCCCATTCCCTAGCTTAGGTAGCTAGCCATGTTTCAAAATTTGAAATTATGTTTTTGTCTTTATATTATATTCGTAGCCACGTCTTATAGCCCCATAATTAATCATAGATCTTGTCGCATGTACAGATAAAAATATAAATTATTAGGCTATAGAAGTGGGGTACTTAAAACGTATTTTAAATTCAAAACATAATAATCAAGTAAACAGCAATAAATGTGATAATTATATGTAATAAGGAGAGGGAAAATCATTTCATATTCCATCATTTTGTCCTAATATGCCTTAATTAATTAATTCCAATTTTCATATTTTTGCATCACTTTTGACTTTTTTGCCCCCCTTTTCTGCTCAACCTAAATTTAGGGACCAATATTTTTCTTTCGATGCGCCAAAAATAAAGAAAAATAAAAATAAAAATCAGAACCTTTTGAATTTTGTTGACTAAAACCCTAAATTATGAAAGAAAAAAAGTAGGGGTTATTAATGGTTGAAGAAATTGACGACAAAGATAAAAACAAAAAAAATTATACTATGTCTTGTTTTTCCAGTCACAATAAGTACCATAATTATTTATTTTTTTTCTTAAATCAAATTGCTCGATGGGTTATTATGTTGGGTAAAAGTAATACTCATATTCAAAATAATGAGTTCAAAAATAGAACGTCTAATTCATTTGTATTTAATTGCTATAAGTTTTGTGTAATGTCCCAAAAATCAACATAATGCAATGAAATGTAAAATCTAAGCAAAAATCTAGTTAGATATAAAAAAGAAAGTCTTCCTTTTGAGGTTATGCTCTTAGTTATCAACATAGTTAAATGTCCTAAATATTATCTTATTCTCTAGATTTAATCATATTATGATTGCATAAATTTATTTAGTAAATAGAATGTCTTTTATGTCAGTGACTACTTATAACAAACATGAAATTCATCTATTTTTTATGAATCAAACCAAGTATTTAGGATACATGTTGAAAATTATTCAGCTGCAATATTTAATACATAAGTCAACATCTTAACAAATTCAAAATTGGGTGGTTGAACAAAATAGGAGCCAAAAAATGCTTGGAATTGGATCATTGTCATTTTTGGATAGATTAATTATCAATCATCCTCATGATCTTCAATAATTAATCCTAATTAATGTCAAATAAATATTTCATTAGACAGGATCCACTCTCTCATAATGGAAACTTGCCTTTTAATAGAGAGTATTTTCAATTAAATGTGATTATCTTAATTGAAAAAATATTAGTAGACATTTATTTCACAAAATGTTTTTATGTCCTTTTTTTTGAGTTAGGACTACCTTACTTTTAAATCATACTCTCTTCGTTCTATTAAATATGTTATATTTTGACCAAAATTGTGAGAATTTTTTGATCAAAACATGACATATTTAGTGAGATGAAGGAAGTATTATTTATCTATTTTATTTGTAGTATAGTTGTAGGTTCTATTAACTTGTACGTATGATCTACAATATAAAATCATATATAAGTCATAAACAATATGTTCACAATATGATAATAATATGCAGAGTGGAATATCATATACTTAATACTTACTAGTCATTCGTTCCACCCAGTGTAGTACATTTGTTTTTGAGCACATGATTTACGAAGAGTTCAAAAATAATGTTTGTGATATAAATATATATTGTTTAAACTTATGCGAGTAATAAATTTACTTTATAAAAGAAATATGACAATTTAATTGGAACAACAAAAAAAAACGTAATATATTAATGGAACATATGAGCATAATTTTGAGCATAATTAATGAGTAATATGAATGATAACAAACTTTATTACAAAATTTCATATATTTTCTATAATATCAAATTTATAAATTTTTGATAAATAGGCACATAAATATAATAAATAAATATTGTAAATAAAAACACGAGACAGAATCAGGATTATTGAAGAAGGAGAAAAGGGAAATCAAAAGAAGTCAAATACTCAAAACTCGAATTGGAAGCTTCAAATTGCAGTCGGTCTGGTTTGGTCTTTCTTCTCTTGTCCTTCTTCGCCGACCTCTCTCTCTCCACACAACTTTGCTTCTCATCATTTTACTGTCGCAGTCCGACCTCGGACTAATATTATCACCCTCTTGAGTTACAGTCTTTCTTGGAACTTCTCTTCTTCTTCTGCTTGCATATATAAGTATGTAACTAACTGCCCTCGTCAAAGGATCACATTTGCTTATTGAAACTTTAAACTTCATCTTCATTTTCTCTTTCGCTTCCTCTCCCTTCGCAGCTCCTCGTGAGCTTATTGCGGTATGCTTTACACCTCAAGGTTCTTTTCCAATTAAAATATTCTGGAGGTTTCAGTACAAGGTTTCATCTTTGCTCATTCTTGATTGCATTTTTTTTATGAATTTGAAGAAACCCTTTTTGAATTCCGCTCCATAACTCCCAAATCCTAAACGGAAAAAAATAAAAATCCAATCTTTGCTTGATCTGAGAATGGGGGACGTATCACAAAGAAACGGCAGATTTGTGGATACTGGAGTGGTAGAGCTTACGGGGAAGATAATGGTGGTGGCAATAGTTCTCCTTTTCTTCGTAGTAGTTTTTGTATTCTGCCTCCACCTCTACGCCAAGTGGTTCTGGTACCGCCGCCAAGACAACGCCACAGCCACCACCACCACGAGGCGGCTGCGCCGCCTCGAATTCGCGGCGGGCCACCAGGAAACGCCGGTTGTCTCCGCCCTCCTCCACGGATTGGACCCTTCAGAGCTCAAAACCTTACCTATCGTAGTGTTTGACCCCAAAGCCTTCAAAGAAGGATTGGAGTGTGCTGTGTGTCTGTGTGAAGTTTCAGAGGGTGAAAAGGCAAGACTTTTGCCTAAATGCAACCATGGCTTCCATGTAGAGTGCATTGATATGTGGTTTCAATCCCATTCCACCTGCCCTTTGTGCAGGAACCCCGTAGCGAATTCGACTGAAGGGTCGAATTCCATCTCTGATCCCTCATTTGAACCTACACTTCAAGCTCCAATGGTGGAAAATTCAGTTGCAATTGAGATACCTAATTTCCCAACCAATGTGTTGATTTGGGGGAATGAGACTCAAGTTAGCACCTTTGCCCCTTGTGTCGAAGAGGGCCATCAAGGCACTGCTGCTGCAGAAACTTCAAGCTCATCATCATCATCAATGGCTTCCACAAGTAGTAGGCCGGAGGGGGTGGCCTTGATCGAGATCCCTAGGCAGATCAGTGAGGAAGACGAGCAGAAAATCCCGGTGTCAACGAGGCTGAGGTCGTTGAAGAGGCTGCTGAGTGGGAGTAGAAGGGTTAACCCTTCTAGTCCAAGAAATCTTGATCTTGAACAAGGAGTTAGAGGATTGAGTTGATTTCGATGGATCCCATGTGAACTGGTGTTATGTTTTAGATGGTTATGGTTCAAATTCTGAGCTGTGATCTTCATATTGGGTGATCTCTAAGATGAATGAGAGGTCATGAGTTCCATTATTTGTTCACTGTTCTTTGATTCTTGATGAAGATGAGTACTATTTTTCTTGCAGCATAGGAAATGAATATGCTGATTGTTGTATAAAAATTATAGATTGGCTTCTCTGTTTGAGGGAGGAGATGTTTCCTTATCCCCACACAGAAGAGTGTTTTTATATAAATCTTGCATAGTTTTGGTAATGTAATAGCTACTTATCATGTATTCAAGAGCATAATGCATATTTATCAGATTATTCAAGTTTGATTCTTTCTTTGCTTATCTTGCATTGATCTTGATCATGATTGATTTTCTGGGTTGATGTTGTGAAATACTCAAATGAATATGAAGTTTGTTGATATGGATAAGAAGCCCATGTCAGCTGTTTCATTTTGCTGATGAATCTAGTCATATGATTGATTAGAATCAAAATTCTCGTTTTTACTCATCACTCTTGGTGAAAATGAAAAAGAAAAATAAAGAATCAATTTTAATTTTCTGGGATGCCTTGTTGAGCCAACTACAAGCAATGTATGTGGTCTACAAAAATATAGCACCAAACAATCATCCACATTGCTGACACAGCTTAATCCAAAACTAAGATTTCACACTTCATGCAATGAACATGCATTAAATTAAGTCTCCCAAAATATCTAACCCATAACATTAGAATTCCATTCGTCTCATCTACTGCTATGTGACCAAGTAAACAGGCCCATAAGCTTGAATCTTCTTCTTATTGGCCTCTCCAAGGCACATGTATGGCATCACCTCACATTCCTCCTGGCCCCCGCTCGAGCCAAAAACCCCGGTCAAGGGCCCGGAGCCAACCCGGCGGGATCCGCCAGTCGAGACGCCACCCATGGCTCGCCTCAGCGGGCCTGATACGTGGGCCCGCCTCGCCTTTGAGGCGGGTGTGGTAGTGGTGTAGGATGGTTGACTCTGCAACTTACTTTTACTGTCATTCTTCAACCAAGAAAGTAGGGACTTTTTCCATGATTTCTTGTGCTTTTTCTCCACATCTAACTCTTTCTTCTCATTTGTGGCTGCATCTAGGCTTAATTGGAACGTGCTGTTTCTGGCTTCTTTCAAGAACTGAAACATGAAAAGCTTTAGGAATGCAATGCAGTTTGCTGTTCCTAATGATTGATTCTAAAGCAAGAACTCAATAATCAGTGCAAGATTTGGACATTTACATGGGATGAAACAAACCTGTGAAAAATCTGAGTGATAATCAAACTCATGGCTATAATCACTTCCAGAATCATTCATCCTTACCTGAAAATCAAGAAAAGTATATCAATGCATAAGAAAATGATATGAAATTAAGATGCATGAGCATAAAAAGAGATTCTGCTGCTATATAAATTCTGGGAATTTTCTCACACACAGAGCACACACTGAACCGACGCTTTCGTACCTTAAAAGTGATCTCGACTTTGCAGCAAATAGCATAATGAAGCTATCTATAAAAATTTAATTATTTTTCCCATTATATAGTAATTTCTGTTTCTGTTGCAAATTGTGTGAAAACGCCAAGGCCAGCTAATGTGTAATTAGTCCACATGAGAATTTGGAATTTATGGGAAGCTTTTGCAGCTCGATGGATAGGGAAAGCTACTTACTACTAACAATTTCAAGAAGATTTTATTGCAAAATTGAATGCAGGGAAGAGAACCCCCAAACTGAACAAGGAAAGAAGAGATGGAGAGAGAGAGCCAACTAACATATCTTCAAGAAAAGGCAAGTTCTTGCAAAATCAAATGTGAACCAATGTTACCAAAGAAGATTATTCCCCACTTATGACAGACCAGATATAGTGAACTGTATTTCACATTTATTTTTAAAATATTAAAAATACACGTCACGAAATCGTGGGAGTAAAAAAGTTCTCCTAGAATACCAATCTAAAACTGTTGAGTGAAGATTTCTTACATTACCCCTTTTGATTCTGTAACTAGATTTCCACTCTTCTTTTTGATAATGCGCTTTTGCTGGCTCAGCTTAGACATGAAATCATGGAGAAATCGAGTGAAATAAGTAGGGGTTTGGTGTGAAAGAAAGTGAAAATTGGAAATGATATAAAACTGCACAAGTCAAATGGGAATAAAAAAGTTAACTTAAATTAGTACAACCTATTAAGTTTGGTTAAAAGTTTAGTGGTGAAGTGGTTGTATAGTAAAGTAAAGGTTGGAGAAGGAAGCACGACCTAATAATATTTGTCATTATAAATGTTTGTTTTGTTATCATTATAAAGCATTTCACGCCGCATGTTTGGGAGTCTCCCATGATATGTTTTTTTCTCTCTCTCGTGTCTTATCCTTTTCTTGAGAAATGAAATGTACCCAATTAATCAAGATGATGTTTCACTGCAGTGAGAGACTTACTCACATGTGACATGAACATGCAGAGTTTGGGTAACTACAGTAGTCGATAACATTCTTCATATGTGGATGGATGGAAGTGGAAGCATAAGGAGAGGACAAAAGCACCACAAAACCAGGAAAGACAAACTGAGGATTTTATGCATTGGAATTGAAAACCAATGTGTTAATATATATATATATATATATATATATATATATATAGTCCATCTACTTTAATGTATATTATACAAACACATAGTTCAGCACTGTAAATAATGAAGTGTCTCTTCCTGCAGGTCAAAATGAAATGAAATACTAGACAAATACTCCCCGTCCCACGAAAGTGGTCCTCTATTATATTCAAATGAGTGTATTATTATAATGAAACAAGACCAATTTAATGGAACGGAGGGAGTATATTAAGTTAAGAGGCTACATAGCCTTTGACTGGGGTTCCAAAAACACGTGCAATTTGTGGTTCGAAAGCGATTTGAATCTGCTGGAGTTTATCATAAGGTCCCCCATTTCAATAAAAAAGAATTATGTAATTTTTTTCTTTTATTTTTTTTGGGGGAAGATAAACTCAACTACTATATGCAATATGCAAGTGGGGGATCAACTTGGAAGTTGGTGAGATTCAAATTAATGACTTTTGAACCATAAACTCGTCCACTCCATGAAACAATAATCAGCTATAGAAACTAATAATCACATAAACCTGCACATAATAAGAGTGAGGTTTGATACAAATCATCTTTCCTTCATTTCTGTACAGGACCTGTTTTGGTACATTAAGACATACGGCATCGAGTAATTTGGCAAACTGCGACATGATTAAAGATGATAAAACAACACCTAATCACACTCTAAATATCCCCTTTTTCATGGTCGTATATCAAAGTTGAAGCAGAGGCAGAGCCATAACGGCAGCAAAGATGAAAACGAGCAACAGTGTCAACCAGGTAGGGAAGGGCCCTCGTTTTGGCTGGTTATTCTCTTTTAGCACTTCTACATTGTTCAGCTCCACCTTGGCTCCACGTTTCTTTAACGTGGGACGTGAGTTTTCATCCTTGACCAGTTCTAGCGCTGTCTGTTCTGCAGATTGCTCGGTTGCTAATTTTTGTTTGTATTTCTCTACGTACTCTGGATATAGTTTCCTAAAAGTTGGGCTGTTTCGAACAAAGAATACTTTTAGCTTACTCATAATAAGCAGAGGTTGAAACAAGTGAAAATTTTGTAATCATTCAATTGCAAGATATTGATATTTCACATTCCCCAAAGATATGCTTGACGACTGCAAAGTTAAGTGATAATTACCATTTACCAACAAGAAAAGCAATAAAAGGCACATATGAAGCCTTCAGTTCATCTTGTATAGACCATGAAATAACGAGAAAGAGAAGCCATCCTCTTGAGTCTTGAGTATTTACTTACTTTTTACAATTGAAAGCTAGAGAAGCACTTGCAAGCCTCTTTTTCTCTTCTTCTGTACTCGAGACACTGCCAGTGGTAGGGCTATTGTCCATCTGAAACACAATAGAACACAAGTTGTATATTGTTGTAAATTATACCTTTGGACTGTTGAACCTAGTTTGCAAGTATGTAAAGATTTAAACACACAGATAAAGGAACTGAAGAAATTCTCCAGCAAATGATGAACAATTTAGCACCAAACTCACCATGAACGAAAGGAGCCCATTCAGTATGCTGCACAGAAATTGAAGAAATCATCACAATATAGTAAAAACTGATAGAGGAAATGAAAGATCAAAAGTTCCTTGAACAACTCTTCACCTTGAGACAGACCACATGGGGTTCCAACTCTCAGGATGGACTAGAAAAGGAATCAAATTAGTGTGACAAGAGAAAATTAATTGAGAGAACACAAGGAATTAACATGCCGATAAAACCCCAAACAACTTACAATCACTCATAGACAGGCACAACTTCTTTTGTGTCATAAAGCGTCCATTTGGAGTAGTCATACTACAGAAAATGTATTCAAATTTTAACTTACAAAACCTTGATCTGTAAATTACCAGATCATGCCTTAAGCAGTATACAGATTAAAAGATGATACGTACGTGATTCCTGGAGGTGTGTATGGGTACTGCGGTGGAAACTTTATTTTTCCATAGTAATATCCACCTTGAATGATCAGACATTGTAAAAGAAAATCATATATAATACTTGTTAGTATAAAGACACAAACACTCCAAAGTTAAAAGCAATAATAGTTCATCTGCAGATAGATAGAACACAGACCAAATGTGACACAATTAAAACTATTATGATGGTATCCTGACTCAGACATGTTGGATTCGAACAAAGTAATAACCAGAAACCTGCAAATGCTGTTCCTTGACTTCCCTCCAAAACATAATCTGAACACAGAATTAGGAAAAAGGGCAAGACTGTTAAACAAAATAACCAACACAGGCCACATCATTTAGTTCTTCAGAGACATCATTGTAAAAGCTAATTGAACTAAAAATAAATGAATAGAACAGGAGAGGCTCACGCCACTCAAGGATGTCATTTGGCAGAGGGCGTGCCACCACATTGGAGACCGGTTCCTGAAAGTGACATTATTTGTATAAGTTCACCAGACTGAATATCGATAGCCTCAGGTGTCTTATATTTCCAGAAATGAAAAAAGACAACTTACTTTACACAAGGCTCTATATTCCTTTTGGAGGCGCTTTAAACATCCTTTTTCAGCCATTCTGGACTTAGATTGCAGGGGATAGTAATATCGTATTTTCACCCACTGTCTCTAATAGGATGTTCCTGACTAAACAAAAGCTCTTTTTTAAGTTGAAAAACAAGTCATCCCTCTTTTCTTAAGAATTAAGACTGATAAACATTGAAATTTCTACAGTACAAGTTCCAAAGAGAAAACAGATACACACAGCTAAACAGATGATAAATTGATCTTAATCAGATATTACAATTTCCTCTTCGCTGATGATAGATACAAGAACAAGAGATAAATTAGAGATGTAATTGGTAACATTCCATAGCTAAGAAATATGGGCTTCAATACATGCAGACGCAACTAAAAGTAGCCAAAACTGAAGAATATCAAACTCAAATGCTTCTCATACTCGCATGAAACTAGGTACATTCTGTAATTACACCAAGCACCTAATTAAGCTATCTATTTATCATCTAAACCCTCACAATTTTAGGTTTAGTTTAGATTAAACATCCACTAAACAAGGCCACTGTTTAAATGTTTTATTCCTCAATCCTCATAACCGAAGAGAAGAAAATTTATTACAAATGCTACTTTTACACTCATATCAATTCTTTAAGGCATCTAACTTGTACCGAGCAATTACTCGGACAATGCTTTTTTCTACAAAAGTGACAAACCTAATAGAAAATGAGGTCCCAGGCTCCCAGCCATCAAGATCATTATTTAGCAAAACAATCTCTATTTTCTGACAGCATTGCTACATAATGGATGCACGATTCTCAGGACCACCTAATTTTCAACAATTTTCCAAATTTCAGCTGATCACAACAATAGCACAAGCACAATCGGAATCAATTACCAATCAAATCAGCAAATTAAACAAATCGGTAACCTCTAATGCATTCCAGAATGCTCAACCTAGTTAGAAAATTAAACAGAAAAAAGGCAGTAGAAATACCGAGTCCATACCAGATTTTGAAAAACCCAAATCAACCGAACTACCAAACAAAAATTCTTCACCAGATTTGATAAATTAAGAAAGACAATATAGGAAGCTGTTCTTCAATATAATCATATTAAAAAAAATACTGTCACGCTCAGGCACCTAAAAAACAGATTAGAATATGAGAGTTAACATATGATCACGTGACCACCGAAACTATGACAACTAATCTGCAAGTCAGAGTTATAACATGATAGTCAAACAAACATCACATGATTCCAACAACATCTTTGCAACAAAAAAAGCATATATATTATGAACTGAGTCACTGGTAAATCTCATCAAAGAAGTCGAACTCCATCGTTTTACATAAGCTGTTGGATTTTAGAATCTCGTATAAACTCAAGAAAGAGTAGAGCCTGAGTTATGAAGTCCAAGCTGAGTGTGGTGCTTCTTGCATTAGTGCTTATTATGCATGCCAATGTGGAAGGAGCTGAAGCAGGGAGATCCCTTTTGGAGAAAACACCAGCATCTACAGAGCTGTCTTGCCAATCTTTAAAGGGTCTGCATGAAAAAGAGAAGAATACATTAAAGAAGGAGAAGTCGAGCTTCAGAAGAATACCTCCGAGCAGATCCAATCCCACGCAGAATAAGTAGCCTCCGCCTATAGATTGCATCCTTTTCTTTCTAGGATAGGTTGCAACTTCCAATTTTGCTGCAGTCACAGTTTGTTGTTCCATGTAATTTTTAATCTTAGACATGTGAATTGTATACAAGTGCTTTCATCTTCCTAGCTTTGAGTTAATCAATCACTAATCCAATGGCAGAAATGCTTGAACTGAATCTCAAAGATTTTTAAGACATCCTCTGCATTGTTTCATGATCCCTTGGTTAGTCCCTAAACTGCAATCTTCAATGTTACTGTTCAAACAAAAGAGGCACAGTAAGTAATGAAGAAAAAGAAAAGGAAAACAGTATTTTCATCGTCAATTTAAAATTCCTTAAATCCGGCGGCAAGGACATGGTTTTCACCATAAACAGTAAAACACATACAAGAAAAGCGCCAAACAAGAACATGGTCGGAATTTAGGCATTTAGAAACCAGTCAACGATATCTCGCCCTCGCTCTTGGCGCCAAATTTTGCTTCTTTTCCTTTGTGCGCAAAAAGTAGTTCTTCGCCAACAGAGAGAAACTCCCAGAAATCATATTCACGTTACACCCTGTATGAGTCAACAATGAGGAAATCTGCCGCCGATATTTCAGAAATTTCACTATCCCACCTTAAAAGACTTAGCTGCCGGTTTGCAGCACCCCACCGTTTCACTCAATTCAATCGCCATTATATCTCATTCGCAGTTTTCTGTCTCATTCATCGCTTCTCTTGCTATTGAGAACTACTGCTGCGAATGCTTCAAGAATCTATGGCTTCTGATAATTCGCGCACTCGTTTTGAGATTGATTCGATCAATCCTAAGGTGAGTTGGTTTATTGCTTGATATTTTACGGGCTTGCTTTTGTTTTTTTGGGTGCTGCATTGGTTATTTGTGTTTCTTCTTTTGTTTTAATGATCTGGGTTTGGGTTTAAGCATTTATGCTATGCGGTTTGCTTAGTTTAAGCATGTGACTGACTCTTCAAATATGCTTGCTGGAAAAAGAAGAGTTCTTGTATCCATAATTGATCTTGTTTTGCAGGTGTTGGAGTGCAACTATGCAGTTCGTGGTGAAATTGAGAGCCTTGCTCAGGTTTTGGTTGCTATAAATCACGGGTGTTTTTCTTTCAACTTTAGATCATGGTGTTGTTTTTTTACGACTTTCTTGTCCACAGAAATTAGAAGAAGATTTGGAGATCAACCCAGATTCTCATCCTTTCAAAGAGGTAACTAACTATCCACCTTGAGATTTAAGAGAATCATAACTACCAACATTATGCTTGTGTTGATTTTTCTCCTTTTTATTGAAGATAATATACTGCAGCATTGGAAATCCTCAATCCCTTGGTCAGCAACCTATTACATTTTTCAGAGAGGTGAGCTTAATGAAATGCTGCAGCAAACTTCAAAACTGTTACATGGCTTGTATCTCTCATCCTCACTTTTCAATTTCAGGTCCTCTCTTTATGTGAAAATCCTGCTATTTTGGATAAAGCTGCAACACAGGAACTATTTAGGTAATCAGCAAAATCATGTATGCCTAATATCGTAAAAGCTGCATTGTCACAGCACCACATCCATGAAGGTTTTTTCATGGACACTTGTTTGTTACCTTGATATACAGTTTACCCTCCTCCTCAGCATGACTTATATGTTAAGTACTCAGTCCTGCTCCTGCATATCCATTGATCCAATCTTCGTTTACTAACAAAATAAGTGCTGTGTCTCCAGTGCCGATTCCATAGAACGGGCACGTAAGATACTCACTCAAATTCCTGGAAGAGCTACAGGAGCTTACAGTCACAGCCAGGTAGCAATGTGGAAACTTTTTAAATCCATTCATTGGAATAGTCCAGTGTTACATTCACTAGAATATCAAAGTTTTCCTTCTTATTCATCAAAATCAGGGTATCAGAGGACTACGTGACACGATATGTTCTGGCATTGAAGCTCGCGATATGTTCCCAGCAGATCCAAATAACATTTTCTTGACAGATGGTGCAAGCCCTGCGGTATATATACATATGCCTTACTTAGTTAGCAGAGACAGTTCGAGATAGTTCCTAACACCTCTGCATTCTGCATTCTTTCTTCAGGTTCAGATGATGATGCGGCTATTGATAGGATCTAAAAATGATGGAATCCTTTGTCCTATTCCACAGTATCCTCTTTATTCTGCTTCAGTTGCCTTGCATGGAGGCACTCTCGTACGTTTTACATAATTTTCTCTTTTCTAGTTACAGTCAGAGGATTGTACTAAAATAGTATACTATTTTCTTTATTGTCATCCAGGTTCCTTATTATCTAGACGAAGCAACAGGATGGGGTTTGGAGATCTTTGAACTCGAGAACCAGTTAGAGATGGCCAGATTAAAGGGTATCCATGTCAAGGCCTTGGTTGTTATAAATCCCGGCAATCCAACCGGGCAGGTTCGTCCTCAAATTTCTTCTTTTTTCTTTGGGAAGTTCTCTTTTTGTTGATATAAGAAGTGTTTTGTTTTAATTAGGTTTTAGCTGAGAGCAACCAACAGCAAATAGTGGACTTCTGCAAGAAAGAAGGGCTTGTTCTTTTGGCTGATGAGGTGACATTATCCTTAAAACTCCGATTTCAAAATTTGCTTCATAATTATGTCGTCTTGTTACCGATGAAACTGATGCCATTCGTGCCTCTGCAGGTATACCAGGATAATGTTTATGTGCTGGACAAGCAGTTCTATTCGTTCAAGAAAGTTGCACGGTGTATGGGTTATGCAGAGAGTGATATTTCCTTAGTGTCCTTCCATTCTGTGTCCAAAGGTATACAACTGATCAGGATTGAGCATGTATACTGCTGTAATGTTTTAAGGATGTTTCACAACACAAATGTGTGTGTTTATGTCAGGCTACTACGGAGAATGTGGAAAACGAGGAGGTTACATGGAGGTCATTGGTTTTAGTCCTGAGATAAGGAAGCAGATATACAAACTAGCCTCACTCAGTATATGCTCTAACATATCTGGTCAGATTCTTGCCAGCCTTGTCATGAATCCACCAAAGGTTAGTACTTTCACCGACTGATTAAGCAAATTTGGAAATGCATCTGTGTTGAGTTCTGTGAGCTAAATTTGTTGTGTGATGCAGGTGGGAGATGAATCGTACGAGTCTTACACTGCAGAGAGAGACACGATTCTATCGTCCCTAGCGAGACGTGCCAAGGTTAGCCTCACACTCTGGATTAAAATCGAATTGAAATGGGAGGAAAAGTCATATGTTGTTGTTTCAAGTAACTTAGTGACTCACAAGCCGTTCAAAGATTGGACTTGAACTTGTTGACTTTTGTTGATCGTCATCGTCAGGCTATTGAAGAAGCACTCAATGGTCTTGAAGGGGTAACCTGCAATAGGGCAGAAGGAGCAATGTTTCTTTTTCCTCGCATTCACTTGCCTAACAGAGCAATCGCAGCTGCAAGAGCCGTGAACACAGCCCCAGACGCGTTCTATGCTCGACTTCTCCTCAATGCCACAGGAATAGTAGTTGTTCCTGGTTCTGGATTCCAACAGGTAACAGCCAGTAACTGAACTGTTCCTACAAAACTATGTGGTTCTTGTTCTGCATTGTCTCCTCTCGCTAGTCTTTTCCAACAGCTGACACTCGTTGTCCTCGTTGCAGGTTCGTGAAACGTGGCATTTCAGGTGCACGATACTACCTCTAGAGGACCAGATTCCGACCATTGTTTCATGTCTCACTGAGTTTCACAAAGCCTTCATGGATGAATACCGCGGCTGAGTATGTACAGCTTTTATTTGTTATTAATTTTTTTAGCATCATTTAGAAAAATGTCATATATAATGTTTGAAGGCATTAACAAGCTCCACAATAGTATTTTTACTTGAGAATGTGAATTTACATATACAATGTCCCATGCATGCACCAAGAAAATAATTAGATAATAATAAAAAGATACAATTTATATGAGAAGCAAAAGACAAACAAAAACAAAACCAAGATTCTTGGAGTAAATTAATGCCATCATGAGAAGACACCCATAGCTTGTTTTTACTTTTATTTTTCAAGATCTACATAATAAATGAGTTGTTCCTAAGGGAATCATGCATTATTAATTTAAAGTTGAATTCTATCTTAAATTGTCTATGTCTATGTCTCACGCATTGAATATTAGATACTATATGCTAGCATGATTAAGCAAATCAATAAGAAATTGTAATTAAACCTAATACTGATAGTCGTTTGAGAATATAATAATCGTTTGCCAAAATATAATTGAAAATTTCTCCATGCCCATACACGAGCTCCTATTAAAATCAATATATATATATATATAGAGAGAGAGAGAAAGATTAGATTAAGTATCCAAGTAATTAATTAGTTGGCGACTTGAACATGTGTTATAAAATATTATTATCATTTCTTCATACAAGATATGCACATCGATATGATAATAGAACAAATAAATTAATAAGATCGAGTTGTATAAATTGATGTAGCTATAATTAGAGTGACGACTAATTATATTGAAGACTAAATTAAAATACGTTGGTGAAATGTAGTTGATATTTGAAATTGTTTCAAATTCGGGTCACTGTGACACGATTTTCAAATTTTATTGAAAAGGGGATCATATTATAAAATATATATGTGACACGTATTTTCTTTATTTAATATCGAATAATTACCAAAAACGAATAAAGGGACTTTGCTTTATTAGTGGCAAACGAATTTAATTAGTTTAGCGTTTGCCGTGATTGATGCGACAAAATTAAAAAGTTACAAATAAAAATGAAATCAATAAAAGGTAATAATGCATTAATGCATACCCCAGTAAAATCACTTTATCCTAAGAATAAGCAATTCTTCTACTAGAAGACATTTTGTGCATATATTGAACTCTCAGAAGAAAAAAGAAAAAACTTGTTTAATTTTGCTTCTATTTTCAATCAAATAAATGATGATGGTATTTATTTGTTTTTTCTCTTCATAAATCACAAAATCATTTAATAATGTTATTAAGGTAACTTTAATCCTTTTCTCATACAAATACTCAGTATTGATTAAAATATTGTTCTAATGGATAAAAAAATAATCGTAGACAGCTGAGAATTGTCGTGGTTTCATTTTCTATGCATATATAGTTTTATTACAAAAAAAATATGCTTAACTTAAAACATATATATAAGCATGTGTTTCTTGATTATGACAAAAGAACAGAAGAAAAGTAAGGGGAAATCATTAACCAAGACGCATAAAAATCTGATAATTAATTAATTAATTAACTACTACACCTACCATGCATGTGAGGTCTGACGAATTGAACCCCAGATAATCAAAAATAAAATGAACATATATTCTTTTCAACATTGACCATAGCTGTACACTAATCATTATACATTTAAAAAATAAGCATTACTTGAAGATATTTGCCAATTTAATCAATTATGCTAAGAATATATGTTAGCTCGAAAATGCTCACCCCACGCACTTAATGCGTCCACGAATGATATGACGCGTTATGTAGATAAATAATAAATTTTTAATAATTTGATATTAATTATCACTTTTTTTCCGATTAGGGTTTATTTAATACTCCCTGTGTAAAATTAGATTAAATATATTTTAACCAAAAAACTCTCGTAATTTTGTCTAATTTAGCAGGACGGAGAGAATATTATTTAATGAGTTAATTATACAAATTAGCCAAAGAAGATAGTAAAAGACAAATAATAGTCACAAACATGATACTATTTAAATTTTAGCCATTTTGAATGTGAATTATCATAAATACCATTCTACTTAAATTTAATTGTATAAATGGTACGAATGGTTATGAAAGGTACGAATAATATTCATTCATACGATTCATACGTACATACAGTTTAATAAAATTAAGTATCACATATGAATGGTACGATGCGATACAATTCATACGATTCATACGTACATACAGTTTAATAAAATTAAGTATCATGTATGAATGGTACGATTCGATACAATTCATTCTATTCATACTAAAAAATGTAAAATATAATTATCAAGGTATTTTAGTACAAGAAATTTATGAATGGCTAGAATTTAACTATTATTATGTTGGTGGCTATTATTTCTTTTACAATATTTTTTGGCTATTTTATATTACCAGTCTTATTTAATACATAATAATAATAATAATAATAATAATAAAAATAACAAAAAAATGAAAAATACATTGACCGACATGTTGATGCGGCAATGACATAACATTGACACATCAACTATGAGCGCGTTAAGACATGTCCACCACGGTCGGTAGACCGTAGTCTACGCTAGTTATAGTGCCAAAGTATTAAAAAAAAAAAAACATTTTGCGAGTTAAAGGGGTTATTGTAGTATATTGTTTTCCATTTTAGAAAAAAGTCGGTGGTTTGAAAACTGAAATGTTATAGAAAATAAAAATTGGGACCAACTATGATGTGATATTGTCTATTTTCTGGGTAAAATATATACTTAAATAAAATGCATGCCTATGCGCTTTTATTTTTATCGTTCACACTTTTTTCTTTATGTCCACCTTTTATTTAATTTTATTGTTTTCTACAAGTTTAAATTAGGAAAGAGTCTGCATCGAATGATGAAGCATCTTCTTTTATAAAATAAAATAAAAAATAAATTGTCACATATGGTAATTTTATATTTGATATAAAATGTACCTAGTTGCATTATAGTTTCTCTCAAATGATGTGCCTTTCTGAATCTAAACACAATTATATTTCCCATACGCACTTAAATAATAAATATACTAGTAATAGTACTATAGTTTTATAAAATTCTAATTAATTAATACAATTTGGTGGGGAAAAGTTAAACGACGATATCATACATTTTTTTAAAGAATGCATCGCTATAAATAACTGAACACATATGATGTTTTTGGTTTAATGCATTAATCTCCTATTAATGTTAAACAATGCTATCATAATAAAAAACATCCTTAAGAAATATATACACACTTTAAAATAAAGGCATATCTAGACACTTTAATTAGCATCCTAGGTTGGATTTTACTTTTATTCATACACATTGAGAGAATGACCCGAAGGTAATCTATATATATATAAAACAGGAAGCATTCCAATTGAAATCAATTTGAGTGGCAAATTTTGTAAATAACTTCAATTTCAATGGCAAATATAATACTACAACTATTAAATTTTAACAGGATTCGATCTCTATACCTTTCATAAGAAAGGCTATACTGTGAACCAATAGAGCAACAAGATAACTTGAACATTGGACAAATCATAATATACATGTACAACTGAATTGGTTTATGTTTAGCGTTTAGCTTATTAATTTTTAAAACTTTATAGATTATTTTCTCTCTCCTATAACACATTTCTCCTAAAATTATTTATTTTCTTCGTAAAAATATTTGCAATATTATGCATATTAAATTAAAGATCTCGACAATACATTTAATTTGATATATGTTATATAAAATATAAATTTAATATAAAAAATTATAACACATTAGTAAATTGAAATAATTATATGTATACATATTCTTATACATATAATATATTTTACTAAATTATTATGTTCCTAATTATAAAGTTAAATACTCTTTATAATATGTTTTAATATTATGCATGAAAGTTGAAACTCAATCCATTATAAATTGAGACCATGCATAGAAGCTCATTATAAAGTTTTTTTTTTAATGGATGTCTTAATAATTTTAGAGAAAATATTTAAAATTATTTTATTTTATTAAATAAAAAATAATATATTGAAAATAATTATATGTATACATATAATATATTTTACTAAATTATAATGTTCCTAATTATAAAGTTGAATACTCTTTATAATATGTTTTAATATTATGCATGAAAGTTGAAACTCAATCCATTATAAATTGAGACCATGCATAGAAGCTCATTATAAAGCTTTTTTTTAATGGATGTCTTTATATTTTTAGAGCAAATATTTAAAATTATTTTATTTTATTAAATATAAAATAATAAAAAATAATATAATATAAAAATATGAATCGTTCATATTTATTTTTAGTTAACACAATGAGAGATATTTTTAGACAATCAACTCTTTGTGAGATAAATTATATGTAGATCAATATTAATTAAAAAAATTGCTCAAACAACTAAAAATTATAACACTTATAAATATGACTATGTTAATTTTATTATATGATCAATTAATTATTATTAGTATTTAAACCAATTAAAATTTATAAAATTACAGAAGTAGAAGTGCTCATGATTGTAGTTTGGAACCTAACTCCTTCGAATATTTAAAATCAGAACCAAATCATTTTTAAGATAGTTCATGATTTGGAATCGAACCGTATTGAACGGCAAGAATTATATTTATGAACTATCCAAAAAATTAATACTAATATATATGAAAATTTAAAAATTCTTATTATTATGATTACGTAATAATTTATATTATCATTTAACTTTTCAAAATTTTAATGTCATTTTATTTGCTAATTTTAAAATTAGAATGACTTTAAAAATAAAATTTAAATATTATTATATTATATTATTATATAAAATCATAAAGTTTTATTAATTTCCAAATTCCAAAATTAAATTTTGATTTTTAATTTATTTTATTATTAATATATTCATAAGTTTTAATGTGTTATTGTGAATTATATAAAAATACATTTTACAAATAAGAAATAAATTGAATTGGATAAAATAAATTGAAGTTACTGGTTTGGATCGCTGATCATGGTTTCAAAATTTTGAAATTATAACTGAACCGTCCTCTACACAGTCATGATTTGAAATCGAACCATCGTTTATGATTAAGGTTCTAAAACCACCGATTATTATCTGATTACATCATTTTCGATTATTTTAAATATCTCTATACATAAATTATTGATGAATAACATATTCCCGTGCATAGCACGGGTGCACAAACTAGTATTATATTATACATATTGCAATAAAGTTTGTATTAAAATTATTACATGCATGCACTAAACAAAAAAGTAGATTAAGTACTCAAATACTATATATGTATATAAATCACTCTGCAATATACACGCACGAGTATATATGTATATGTATACACGAAGGAAGTAAACATATAAATTAATTAATCTAGCTATATAGCTAGAAAATTAAAACAGAAAAGGTACCTATCATCATAGTCGAATAAAACTCGACAACCTTTAGATGGGGCCATTCATATCATTAAAAGAAGTAGTGGGAGTATGTGATATGTATTGAGGCCATTCATATCATTAAAATTAAAATTAAAATGAAGGGACAATATTTAGATGGGGGCGATGCTTGGAAAAGTATACAGAAATGAAAAGAAGAAAAGAAAAGAAAAGAAAAGAAAAGCCGCCTCAATATATCAATCATACAAATATATACACTTGCACGTGGCACCCATAATTTCATGCAGATAATTCACATTATTGTCATCATTCATCTTATGACCTAGTAGTCTTCTTTTTTATATTTATAAAACCAATTTCATTTCTCCTTCAAATGCATCACGTAATTTATATTTGATAAAATTTATCATAAAATTATAATTGAGATAAAATAGAGAAATAAAACAAAATAAAAAATGATTATACTTTTAACTTTATTTTTAAAGGAATATTTTTATTTTTGAAAGAGAATAAAGCAAATATATTATTAATAAGGTGTTCGACTTAATTTTTTTTTTAAATAGTTATTTTTGTTACGAATAACTTCAATTAATTGCCGTTGATCCCTCTCCAAGTAATTATTATGATAAATAAAAATTAGTTTAGCATTATTATTACATTATAAATAGAACTTCACTCAGTTCTATGTACTCTCAACGAATCCCAACTCTCTTCCCTAAAACTCCTTTATTTAAAAAAAATGTCCCGCTTTAGGCAATTCTTCGCCGGGAAATCATTTTCCGGCGACAAAACCACCAGAAATAAGCTCTTCCTCGCTCTCCTCGCCACCACCCTTCTCGTGGCAGCCGTCATCGGCGTCGCAGCCGGAGTCAAATCCCGACGCCACGACTCTGGCGAGAGCTCGAGCCTGAAATTAACGACATCTCACGCCATAGCGAGATCTTCATGCAGCAGCACACTGTACCCTGAGCTCTGCTACTCTGCCATCGCCGAGCCCCTCGACGGCGGCAAGAAGGTCAAATCCCTCAAAGACGTCATCCTTCTCTCCCTCAACGTGGCCATCGCCGCCGAGAAGAAGAACCACGCCTCCATTAAGAAGCTTATCGCCGGCGGCAAGAGCAACTTCACCGAGCGGGAGAAGTCGGCGTTAGAGGACTGCCTCGAGACCTGTGACGAGACGTTGGAAGACCTCCACACAGCCGTTAAGGAGCTCAACGAGTACCCCTTTAAGAAGGCCATCGTCGCACACGCCGACGACCTCAAAACCCTACTCTCCTCCGCCATTACCAATCAGGTAACTTAAAACCACGTCGTTTAACACATATAATCATGTCAGTGTCACTTACTCGATTCGGACTTTTATATTCCCCTATTTATTATACTTATTATACTTACTCCATCCCAATAAGCATACCACAAATTTTTTTGGCACGATTATTAAAGAGAGTATATAAAGTAGTGTAAAAGTAATAAAGATGGTAGGATAAATTTTACTATTTTAAAAATTTGTAAAACTTAATGGGTCCAAATAAAGGAATTGTGTCGAGCTTAGTTGGACGGATGAAGTATTAATTAGTTTTTTAAGGCATAACATAACATCATTAGGTACCTCATTAGCAAGATAATCACCACATATTAAATTAAATCTAGTATAATATAACATTTTTATAGTTATCACAAAAAGAGATAATGCACAATGTCCCAAACGATTTTCCTCATGCTATTAATGAGCTAATTTTGTTGAGATTGAAATAAATTCACCAATATAACTGGCGGTAAAAATAAATAATTATTTAATATTAAATGAAGCTAATCTCTAACAACTTTCCCGATCTCTTAACTTCAGGAGACCTGTCTGGACGGTTTCTCTTCCAACAAAGTCGACAAGCACGTGCGAGAAGTCTTTGTCGGAGGGCAAGTCCTACGTGTGGAGAAGCTCTGCAGCAACTCCCTCGCAATGATCTGCAACATGACCAAGAGAGACATGGAGAACGAGGCGAAGCTCAACGGTGGGAGGAAGCTCGCGGCGGCGGACAGCGCCGGCGTCGAGTGGCCGGAGTGGCTGTCGGCGGGGGACAGACGGCTGCTGCAGTCGTCCACCGTGACGCCGAACGTGGTGGTGGCCGCGGACGGCAGCGGGAACTACAGGACGGTGGCGGCGGCAGTGGCGGCTGCGCCGGAGAAGAGCAGCAAGAGGTACGTGATCAGGATTAAGGCGGGAGTGTACAGAGAGAATGTGGAGGTGCCAAAGAAGAAAACGAATATAATGTTCGTCGGAGATGGGCGCACCACCACGATCATCACCGCCAGCAAGAACGTTCAAGATGGGAGCACCACGTTCAACTCCGCTACAGTTGGTGAGTTTACGGTTCTAGCCTTTTCTTTTATTACTCGCTCTTTCCTTTTCTTTTCCCTACATTCATATAATTTCTTTTGTGCGCAATCTGTGTCGTATAATTTAGATGTCCTTTTCCTAAATATTTATTTTGTACTAAAAATAATTAGTGCATTATTCACACACACACACACACTTAGTTTTTGTTTGCAATCGCATTATAGTTGTTTGTGCATGCATCATCATATTTTCGCTTCTCGAGCTACAACTGAAATATCTGCATTTCCAACATTCTTAATTAGGTAAACACAACTCCCTTCAGCTTTATTGTTTTTACAATTTGATTTTTAAAACCTCAACTTCGCATTTTCCCAATGTAGCATATGTCCGTGTTACATTCAATTGTGACCACTTACTTAGGTCGTATTATATCTTAATACTATATCAGCTCTCTAATTTTATTGATAAAACACCTAAAATTATACATATTTGTTTTTATACACCTGAAAATGTATAATTATGCATAAGACAGCAACAATATCATGAACGCACCATATACTAGTGGAATATAAGTGCATAATTGAACACCTATATATTCACTTGAATAAAATACTAATACTTATGCTTTTAGTGTGTGGGAGTGAATTTTTTTTTAATTAATTATATTAAATTAAAGTAGAAAATCATATTATCGTAGTACTCGAATTTCAAACCTATTATATCGGATATTAAATTTGAAACCTATTATATGCTTGTAATTTGAAACCTATTATCTCATTCCTCGACGTATATGATTTTCTTTAGTTCACGTTTCTTAATTCTTAGCAAATTAGTAATTAATTATGTAGACAAAATCTCCTATTTATCTTGGGTTTAGGAAAGGAATATCCTGTACAGATAAGATAAAGATAAGTTAATGAATTTAAGTAATTAGCAAACCATGTGCTCTGTTACTGCTTATACTTACACAGGGAGGGATTTTTTAAAAGTCAGAACATTTGAAGAGCTGGTTTCATAATAACTTAATGAATTTATTCCTAGTCTAGTCACTCATATATAAATATATATATTCTGATCGTCCCGTTTTAAAGTTCTCGTAGCAAAAAAACATAAACGAGTAGTCAACTTGTCAATTGCCATGCACCTAACCCCACATATTTTTATTTATTTATTTATTCATTCGTGACTCGTATACATACATCAGATACTCCCTCCGTTTTCCAATAAGCATGACACAAAACTTTTAGACACGATTATTAAGGAGATTGTATAAAGTAGTGTAAGAGTAATAAAGGTGATAGGGTTCACATTTTTTTAAAGGGATAACTTTTGCTATTTTAAGAATGTGTCAAGTTTAGTGGGACATCCAAAAAGAGAATTGTGTCAAGTTTAGTGGGATAGAGGTAGTACTATATTCGGCACATAAATAAATAAGATGGATCTTTTCACAAGAAATTCATATACATTGTTATGAATATGTGTGCAAATATGTATATTTATATGGGTAAACTTTGTGCATGCGTCTTTGGATGCATATCAAAATTTAAAGAAATTATTTGTGTAGATGCATGTACTGCTGTTCAGCACTATATATAAGGTTTTTTTTGGTGCAGGAATATTTTACTTTACTTAGTAAAACCGTAAATGCATGCTATAATCATATATACTACATAGCACATTTATGTTATAGACATATTTCTTTGCTTTTTATAAATAAATTGTTTTGAAATATGAAATGTGAGACATAAATATAGAACACTGACTTTCATCCCAATTCCAAAATAAATACATGTATATATACAATAATATTATTAATTCTACTTATCTATGCATGAAATAATAACGTTGGACGTGCGTTGGCTTTTATTTGTCCCCTTTTTTAATAAATATTAACTATCTATATCTTGATGTGATTATTCATGGTTTAGCACGTTCTTTTCTTGGCTGTTTCTCCTTTAATCACGCTCTAATTAATATCGTAATGTTTCAAAATAAAAATCTGGGTCCCCACCTAATTCACCGACACAAAATCTTTGATTTTTTTAATATTATTCTATTTCTTTTTCGAGACCACGTATTTATTATTTTATTTTTTTACATAGAAAATTCTTAATCATATCCGTGAGTTATTCTAGATAACTTTATTTTTGTGCAGTTGCATGCATACACACTATTTACTATCTACCGGTAAAATTAATCATATTTTCTTAATTATTTTAGCGTTTTATTAAAAATTATCACTTTTTAAAAAAAAAATTAATTTTTTAATTTTCGTGTCGGACTTGTAGCCACTTTTAGCGGGATGTAAATATATTCTATCTCAACTGCATTTTAATTTCTTAATTAATAGTATTATAAAATCCATTTTTAATGAGCTAGTTGCTACTTGATATCCACTTTTTGTTCAAGTTGCTTGAAATAACATGGCATCTACTTTTCCCAATGGTGGTTGCAGCTGTAGTGGGAGAAAAGTTTTTGGCCCGAGACATCACTTTCCAAAACACAGCAGGGCCCTCCAAGCACCAAGCCGTGGCGCTTCGGGTCGGGTCGGATCTATCCGCTTTCTACAAATGCGATGTTTTGGCCTATCAAGATACTCTATACGTCCACTCGAATCGTAATTTCTTTGTACAATGCCTAATAGCCGGCACGGTGGACTTTATCTTTGGGAACTCGGCCTCGGTGCTTCAAGATTGTGACATCCACGCCCGCCGTCCTGGTTCGGGTCAAAAGAACATGGTGACAGCCCATGGTCGGACTGACCCGAACCAGAACACAGGCATTGTGATACAAAAGTGTAGGATCGGAGCGACCTCGGACTTGAGGCCGGTCCAAGGAAGCTTCCCCACGTATCTCGGACGGCCCTGGAAGGAATATTCCAGAACCATCATCATGCAATCATCCATAACCGATGTGATACACCCGGCCGGGTGGCACGAGTGGAGTGGCACTTTTGCCCTAAATACCTTGACTTATGGAGAGTACCAAAACACGGGGGCGGGAGCATCCACGTCATCGAGGGTGAAGTGGAAAGGATACAAAGTGATCACGAGCTCGACGGAGGCACAAGGTTACACGCCGGGGAGTTTCATCGCCGGTGGGAGTTGGTTGAGTTCAACCGGCTTCCCCTTTTCACTAGGGTTGTGATCAATGATAATATGATATTTGGTGCCACTATTAGAGCCTATTTGATTTTGGATTAATAATCCTTGAGTGTTTTTTTAGTGATTTCTGTTTAGATTAAGAGATGAAGTGTATCAAGATTGTGTATCCAATAACAATAATATATGAAAAATGTGTGACAAAGTGTTGGGCTTTCTCAAGCCCAACTAATGCTTCTCACTTCACTATTAATTGATCTCTATTTCATAACAAACAAATTAAAGAAGATTGTCAAATCAAATGTATGACATAAAACAACATTTGATAGAAAAAGAAATCAACATCTGATCAAATAAAAAACCCTTCTAATTTCGATAAAGTATTTTATGATGGAACCTTAAAACACAAGCATATGCAATTGACCCTTAAAACTTTTTTCTTTTTATGCCTTATGTCCTTTATTAATTTGGAAGTTAAAATATTGAAAAGAACAAGTCAAAGATGGGGCCTTGGGCCCAGATTTGGTCGGCAATGCTCCATTTGTCGATTTAGTATTTTGTAAACATTAAAACAATCATATGTTTGAATGCTTCATTTAATCTACCCATCCTATTTAATGTACGTACACCACTAATCCATTATTAATTTGTCCTGTAGTAATATTTATTTTTTCATAAAAAAATAAATTACATTAATATTAAATTATATAGCTACGTCACGAAAGACTCAAATCCTATACCTAACCTCACTATCATTATACCAACACATCAATTTTATATTTCCTTTTTTATTTAAGAGGTAAAATTGGATGTTGACGTTAAATTTCACCTTTTTTATGACTAAAAATTAGAGGACTTGTAAATCCAGGTACTTATAGTTACATAATTAACTTAATTTGACAATAATTAAATTATGGTTCGAAAAATTAGAAATAATATTAATATATATAATTAATAGCGCGTAAGAAGTTGATGATGGTGTCCATTAAAGTACAGCTGGGCCACTGGACTCTCTCTATTGTCTGGTTTATATTTTATAGAAGGATGAAAGAGTAAATATATAATGTATAGTGATTGGTTAGCTTCATTTGCTGCTGGTTTTCAGATTGGAGTAATTTGCGTACATCTATCAATGCGTGGGGTACAATCCCTTACCTATCACTATCAATGATATCAACAAAGCCAATATATATTGAATATAAAGGGCGATTTGGTCAAAAGGAATATATATTATATTTATAGAGCGTAAGCGTTGGGCCCTTTTTGTTAGTTTCATTTATTGTGACCTCAAAATACATACGGTTGAGGAGATTGACACTGAAGTCGCCACGATTAATGGCAATCAACTTATTAAATTCTTTTAAAGTGTAAAGTTATATTTCCATAAATAAAATATTTAATTCTTTTAAAATATGTATTTAGGTGGATATACTTTTACAAAAGCACGATTTCAAGTTAGTATAATATATAGGATAAAAGCGCGTATCTGTGTGAAGAAATGTGAAGGCACATTAGCCAACACACGTTAATCCAACAAAAACAATCTTGATTCATTTCAATGTCTTAAACTAATGATTAATCATACGCACGTCGCAAAATGAAAGAAGCATCCAAGAACAAGAAACAAAAACCAACTTAAAAATTAAAATCACTTTTCAACTTCAATAAATAGTACCCACTCGCTCTCAAACATACAACACACCAACACGACGTCATTAGTTTTACATAAAGAAATCCAGTGATCGAGTTAACTCAGCCATGGATACCGTCAAATCCTTCAAGGGCTACGGCAAAGTCGACGGGCGCGAAGACTCCGAGTTCCGCCGCAAAACTCGGAAGCGACTCATCATCCTCTCCATTTCAGTTGTTCTCTTGATCGTTCTCATCATTGGAGTCGTCGCAGGAACCCTTGTTCACAAAAAGAGTAAGAATGGCAGCTCCGACGAAGCACCGGCCACCTCGGCGGCGCTCAAGTCCATCTGCGGCGTGACTCAGTACCGCGACTCGTGCGTCACCAGCTTGAGTTCCTCCAACTCGGCCGATCCGCAGACGATCTTTCAGTACTCGCTATCCGTCGCGATGGACTCGTTGGAGAAGGTATCGAATTTTCCGACGGAGTACATAAACAAAAACAACGGCCTCAACGAACCGACGAAGCAGGCATTGCAAGTCTGCAGCGCTGTACTCAGCGACGCCGTCGAGTCCTTAAACGACACTATCGGCGTCGCTGCCGTTAGCGACGGAAAACAACTTACCTCCGTCGCTAACGATCTCAGGACGTGGCTGAGCACGGTGATCACCGACTTCGAGACGTGCTTCGACGCCCTTGACGAGGCGGGAGCGGACGCTCCCATAGTCGACGAGATCAAGCTGTTGATGAAGAACTCGACCGAGTTCGCCAGCAACAGCCTTGCCATCATATCAAAGGTGATCGGATTGCTCGGAGACTTCAAAATTCCGGTGCACCGGCGGCTACTGGCGGAGGCGGAGACCGGTTTTCCATCGTGGGTCGGGGCCGTGGAGCGGCGGCTCCTCCAAGTCATGCCGAAGCCAGACTTGACGGTGGCTAAGGACGGCAGTGGCGATTTTACGACGCTGGGTGAGGCGGTGAAGAAGATTAAGAAGAAAAATAAGACTAGATTTGTGATATATGTGAAGAAGGGAGTGTATTTAGAGAATGTGTTGTTGGAGAAGGCGCATTGGAATGTGATGATTTACGGCGACGGCCCCGATGCCACCATTGTTTCCGGTGACAAGAACTTCGTCGACGGAACTCCGACGTTTGACACGGCCACATTCGGTGAGTGTTTCAATCTCATATTTTTTTTTAAAGTCAATTATGGTTTTTTTTCTATAATGATATCATATATTGAATATGATATTTTTTGAAGTTAATATATTGCACTATCTCCATCCCCTTTAAATTGGTCACGTCTTTTTATTGGATCGTCTAATTAAAAGTTGTTAATTTTCAAAAAAAAAATTATCTTTACAATATTTATCTTTTATTTTTTTAAAACACAATATTTTACTTTTTTTAGTCTCCATGCTGATCTGTTGTGCCGCATTTAGTGGGATGGAATATTATATGCGAGGATTTTAAATTAAAGAAGATGGAAATCTTATAGTAGAAGATGCCAACAAGCCCTACTTGCTGAACAAAACACCAATGTTTTTATATATGCATGCTACATTTTGGTATTAATTATGAGTGCATTGATATTATAATAGCTAGTAAATGTAAGGTGTAAGTAATTATGATCTTAATCATATCAAATCTATACGAGGGAGACTTTCCACCAATTTATGACATAAAAATGTGAGGTAACATGTGATTTGATCCTTTCAACTATATCAGTTATATGTATGTTGTGTGCCTCAATAGTTACACTAGTCTTCAGACCCTACCATGTGCAATATTTTAGGTCAACATTTTTATATTTGCTGCTCTCATTATACTAGTCAAAATTAAAATAATGAACTTCCTACTTTCCTCGTGATTTTTCGTGTTACTATATAAATTATAAATATATGCATACCTATTGAGTTTGTTGTCAAACACACTCATTTTATTTCACATTAATTAAAGTGCATATTCATTGGAGACATAAAGTGATCATAAGCATCTAAAGAAATGTTCGAGACTTGCAACCCTAAATAAAATAATATGGAGTATGACTTTATTTCTAAATTTTCTGTAGGACAAGATATAATTATACTAATATTAAGTAGTTGAGGTAAATGAGACTATGTCCTAGCCTGCAATTCCACTACATAGATTTTGAATTTATTAATATCCCAACACATCTTAATATTTGACTTTAATTTCTTTTACCTAATTACAACTATTATTGTACAACTAGTTTTAATGAACATTTTGGTGGTGCAACAGCTGTTGCTGGCAAAGGATTCATAGCTCGAGATATAGGATTCAAGAACACAGCCGGTGCAAACAAGCATCAAGCCGTGGCCCTTCGTTCGGGTTCGGATCAATCGGTGTTCTTCCGTTGCTCGTTCGATGCATTCCAAGACACCCTCTACCCCCACTCCAACCGTCAGTTCTACCGTGAATGCAACGTCACGGGAACGGTCGACTTTATCTTCGGGAACTCGGCCGTCGTCTTCCAAAACTGCAACATCATGCCTAGGCAACCCATGTCCAACCAATTTGTGACCATTACTGCACAAGGCAAAAAAGATCCTAACCAAAACACAGGCATCTCCATCCAAAGGTGTGTGATGAGCCCCTTTGATGCGCTCAACGCATCAACTTATTTGGGACGGCCTTGGAAAGATTACTCTACGACCATAGTTATGCAAACCCAAATTGGTGGGTTTTTGAGCCCATTGGGCTGGATTTCTTGGGTTTCTAATGTGGAGCCGCCCAAATCTATCTTTTATGCTGAGTATCAGAATACCGGGCCGGGTTCGAGCACTGCACAACGTGTTAAATGGGCCGGGTATAAACCCACTCTCACTGCGGTTCAGGCCTCGAAGTATAATGTGGACTCATTTATTCAAGGCCCATCTTGGCTGAAAGATACAAATGTGGCCTTTGATTCAACTTAGGATTAAGGGACACACATATTTATACTTTTTGTTTATTTTATTTCTAACAAATGAAATTGTAAAATTAATTTATTTGAAAGTTGTGAATTTGTAATCTGATTAAAATTCTACATGTTTGTTAGTTGAAATTTATTATCCATTTCATGATTTATTATAAATTTATTTATATGATTGAACTTGAAAAAATATTATAAAATGTATATCGTAATATACATAAGTCTATATTAAAATATTTATTTCATTTAATAATTTTATTTAAAATATCATTGAAGATTCTTGTTAAATTTAAATTATAAAGAGAATAAGATTTTTTTTACAATTTGTGCAAAAAAAAAAAGGTTTCTTTTACAACAATATACTTCAAAAATCAAGTCAATTAATATAATAATAAAGTATAAAATCAGTCTGAAATTATGTTCAAATATTGAGATACAATGTCCACTAATTAAATGTTGGATAAGCAACAAATAATAAACTCAACCATTTATCTCCCTAACCATTCATCCCAAAACTCATTTAATTTAAAATATGAGAGTTAAAAAAGTATAGATCATACACATTATAATAAATACACAAAACATAAATATTTCAATAAAATTTTCCTTTTCCTCCGGTATGTCTACACTAGTTACTTTTAAATTGTGTATCGAGCGACTAAAAAATATACTACACAAATCAAGTATATTAAACTGTCAATCAATAAAGTATAGAGTGAATTCGACATTATGTTTAAATATTTAGATATAATCTCCATAATAGAAAATTTAATAAGAAAATAATAAACTCCAATTTATTTATACTATTATTTGTTCCAAAATTCATTTTCTTTAAGAAAATATAAATACGTGTACAATAATTATAGTATAATTGAATAAAACACTAGAGATAATATATTAAAGTAAAATAATTAATTATTATTTTTTATTTATTAATTAAAATGATATTTTTATGAAAATAACGTAACCATCCATCATCACTAATTTGGGGGAAAATATTTTTTATTTAAAATTTGGATTTGTTGTATAATCACTAATTTGAGAGAAAAAAATTATTTTATCTAAAAACTTAAATTTGTTGATAATTTTAATGATAACATTTAAGAGTTTGTACAATTTTAAACTTTCAATGTATTATGAATTGATCGGTTTGTTTTACAAGTGATTACATTCATCTTCCAAAGTTTTCATTTTAAAATAATCTTTTAGTACATTTTTTTACTTTTTCAAATTTTAATTTTTCCCCATTTCCTTCTGATAACAAAACATTTATTTACATTTGTTAAATATTATATCACAAACAAAATTAGAAATCAGAAAACTTACTACAATAAATAATACTTCTTGTACATTTGTATTGGTTCATTTATTATTATAAAAAGATAGTGTTTATAAAGTATGATTTGATTTTAGTGCTTATAGATTGCTTAGGTGATTATATCTATAGGCATAGTTACAATATAGTAATATAAGTAACACATGCCTACACTCCTTGGAATTTTTTGGCAGTACCCATTGAAGTGTATAAGCCAATTTTACCCTAATGTTTATAATTAAAACTTTTGTTGACACTTGACTTACATAACTTCCTCGTTTACTCATTAATCTATTGTGTATTATAATTTCTTCATTAGTTTGAAAATAATATATATATATATATATATATATATGCAATAAATAACATTAAGATATTGTTTAGAAAGAAAAAAATACTCAAAGTTTTTATGCAATTGATATATTGGAGACTCAGTTTTTCATTAGTTTGAAGCGCCTCAAGAACGAATCATCTTTGTTGTGAAATCTGTAACTTAATGAAATTTCTGCTAATAAAATGATAAAGCATACCATATTTAAAACATCATTTTCCTAGTTAAATTTGAAACTGGCAATAGCATATAGCAGCACTACAAAATGTGTTCAAGCATAGCAACAATGGGAAAGTCGATTGCAGCAAAGAGAGAAACTCAAACAGATCGATCCTTCTCATAGTCGACTGATTACTTCTTCGACTTCAGAAGGCGAATAGAGATGGTACTTAGGTGATACCTTAGCAATATCGACATTGTTGGCTGTCACCTGAGATTCAAGAAGTCTTAATGTAAACTTATAGATGAAACCCAATGAATAAAAATAATATCTGTGCTGATTACCTTCTCCTCCATAACTTGCTTTAGAATGGAAAGTGCAATAGTTTCAGCTTCTTTAAGGGTCAGTTCCTGCAAGCATTAGACAAATTAATCGTGAAATCAAGGATCTGGAGCCATAAAAAGGACACTTGAATAACCAATTTAACAGGTATTGAGTTTCTGAGATTAAAGTCGATTCTATGTAAAATAACTAATTAAATAAAAAAAACAAACCTTGTTATACTGCTCTTGCAAAGAGCTGTCAGCACCTTCAGAACCTGACCCGATGGCTTTTGCATTGCATTGCCAGAAAGTGCCAGATGGGTCAGTATAGTACCTGTATATGAAGTGATCCGTGTAAGTTTCAACAAAAGAAGCAGGTAGAAAGGGAAGTTGTTGTGATGGCCAACCAAAAAAATTGGTTAAGTAAGAAATGCCAATTAAGCAGGTAACTGGTCCTAATTAGACTTCCGTTTGCAACTAAATTCATTTTTCAATTAGCAGAAATGGAGTGGCACAAACACTTTGTAGGCAGTTTCAGCGTTCAGAAAGGCCTATTTTCCGATGTAAAAAAAATTATTGAAGTTATTTTCATCCTTAAATCAGCTTTATGAGTTTCTTAGTTACTTTGTTTCAAGTTTCAACTTTTAAAAAGCTCTTTAGTGTCGTATATAGCACATTCAGCTATACAGAAACTCCACCATGCAGAACACTTGGCATGAATGAAGCAATTAACTAGATATCATCTACCAAATTTTGGAAGAGATCTTTTATCAAATTCCAAACTAAACAATACTTACAAGCAGGGGCCATTCTCGTCATGACCAGCAATGAGAAGAGATACACCAAAAGGTCTCGACTGCACCAAACAAAGGTAAGAAAATTAGAAAAGCAAAACTGTATGGTTCAAAAATTAATCAGTGTAGAAGTAAAGACTCTCTGGATCATGAACAATTTCAGACAAGTATTGCATAGTTTTAGAACTTGTAACAGAATGATTTGTGAACCGCAATAAGCAAATCAAATGATTATATACAAAGCATATGTTCTGTGCGCATATATAAATGTGTACTTATTGAAAACTATTATCTTGACGTGAGACTGCAGAAGCCAAGCTACTAGAAGAACATAATGAAGTGCAGCATTTTAATCAATGCTTTAAGAATTTCAGTGACTCCTAAAGCAATAGCCCTCTTTACTGTCTAATGACATTAAGAGATGCATGACGAGACAGAAACTTGAAAGTAGCAGCTCCAGAGGATCTAACTGGTATAACTTTATCCCCAACAGTAGAAGTATGGACTGTAAATCAGCATTCAACTATAAGACCATTGCATCTTCGAGAAGATACAGCTGAGAAACAATGAATTATTGACACTACACTTCACATCCGTGGTAGATAATCTTATTCAAGAAGACTATACAAAAACATCAATATGACCAATTGTAATCGAGAATTAACTAGAACAACAGAAACAAATGAATGGATATCTGGATTTACAGATAGCTACAATTGTTTTAAAGATCTAAAGATACATTTACAAAAGATGAAAACAGCTAACCATTGATTCTTCATCCCCTTCACCAAATCGCAATGCAAGATCACAGAGAGCTTGAGTAGTAGATTCAACTGTCATCGGCTCACCATATGAGAACCTGTGATTCTGGAGTATGCAATGATTCACATTAACAACTAAGAAGCCAAATCAGGATATATCGTAAAAGCAGATAAGGTCAGCTTAGAAAGAAATACTTGAGTTTCAACTCGTGCATGCTCAACCAATGTGCGAGCATCTGCAATCAAGCCACTCATGGCACATCCTATATGTTCATCAATTTCCATGATCTTCTCCACACTGCTAGGCTCCTGTGTGCAGTTAAATGTGATACTTCAATGTAGATTCTCATATCAAACTAAATTAAAGCCAGGTTTTTGAAAACGAATTTTGGCCATCAGCCCAGTCAGTGACTATACATGCTCAAAAACACAAATTTCCACAAAAAATAGGATAATAAACATACCAACAGTGGTGACGTAATGCGCTTCTCAACAGCAAGAACAACTCCCTCCTTAGTTTTTACACCAATTGCAGTCGAACCCAACTAAAAGAAAGCACATAAATCACCTTAATAATTCAGAAAACACACACATAAAATGACTAACAAAAGCACAAACAACTGCTGGCATTGAAATGAGCATAATATTACCTTAATAGCTTCAATAGCATATTCAACCTGAAACAGGCGGCCTTCAGGGGAGAAAGTATTGACCCCTCTGTCATACTCCGTCCTAAAATTTCAAATAAGCAAAACCTCACATTGTTATTCCAATAATTAAGCAATAAAAAAACCTCAGAGAAACCCTAACATATCATCATCATTCACCTTGTCAGAAACATTTTCTATCTCCTAAAATCAGAACCTCAAAAGTTCCTGCGCACGGATCAAATCAACAGCTGAATTTGATTAACCAAGCACTATCACGTCCTTAAAAATACCTACTTTTCGCGAATTTAGCAGGAAAAATCGAAACGGATCTAAATCCGACAAACCTTGAATCACCAGTGAAGAAGCGCAACAGCTGAAGCGACAAAAAAATTCTTTGAATTTCTGTATTATTTTTTTTTTGGATTGAATTTCACTTAAATTTCTACTACTGAACTTTTTTCTTCTTGTCAAGCAAGAAAATTTAATCAAAATTAAAATTGGAAGGGTATTTTGGTTTTTACCCGAAATATTTATCGGGTTCGGGCTCAATCGGATAATGGGCTTAATGGCCCATTTTGTACATATTGGCCCTGCTCGGTTACCAGTACAACATAATAATAATGAGATTCAATCTTGAACAAGTTAAGACTAAATTTACGTAAATAAAATGTGTTTGGTTGATTTGACAATTATTATATAATTGATAACATGTGTTGGTTTGGAGTACTATATAATCATATATTAATATACATTTACAAACACACCCCTAAAGAATTAGTAAAAAGAATTAGTGGAGTAATGGCATGGAGGGAATTAGTAAAAAGAATGAAGGAGAAAATGGGGTTAACATTTATTCTTCTCATGAGATAAATTATGTCGCTGGGGTTGGAATGATATAGAAAATGGTGGGATTATGTATATTAGATATAATATGAGATAAAGTTATCTTATATTTTAGCCCAATCAAACATGAGTTTAATGTTATATGGGATTGAATTGGGCCAACCGAGCGGGGCCATTGTGAACTGGCTGTTTGGGCTTTTAGTGGGTTGAATTTCATCCTTATACAAATATTAAGCCCAACTAGCATTTGAGCCCAAAAACAAAACTAATCAAGAAAGTAACATATTTTTTTCTTTTTATTGACCCTAAAACACTATTTTTCACTCACAAAATTTAATTATTTATTGACTGCCAAGAAAAATTCATTCTCAATTTATTTTATTTCATTTAATATAATGAAGTGTTGAGGAACAATCACAAGACAGAGGAGAGGGGGAGAGAATGCAGCCTTTGCATTTATGGAAAGGTGGAAAATAAAAGGAGTAATATAGAGTGGTGTATAGTACTAGTAAATAGTAATGAGTAAATAAGTAATGGTAGGGTGACTGCAACTAATACTATTATTTGTAAGCTTTATAATCTGCATACGAAAGATATTCAGAAATCTAACAAATCCAGCAACCTTCTTCTTGTCACTTTCTGTGTTCTTCACTGTGTGTTTTCTGTGTTTTTATTAACCAACAGGTGTCACACTATTCTTGCTCATTCATTGGGCCCTAACACACTATTGGAAATAATTCCCTTTACATTTTGAATTTCAATTCAAAATCTTTCCTTCTCTTTAAATAAATTAAAAAATAACGCTCTCTCCGTCCACGAAATACTTTCTCCGTCCATCAAATTTCTTCTTATTTTAAACTTTTCATTTATAGTAAGTGGACCCACCACACTCTCTACATACAACTTAATTTAATATAATATATTAAGTGAGACCCAAAATCTATTCACTGCACACAACACAATTTAAAACAATACATCAAGTGAGACCCTAATTTCACTTATTACATATCATCATTAAAATTAAAAACACTAGATTAAATTTATTGGGACCATTTTTCACTTTCACATGAAATAATTTGAAATCTGGAGTTAATAAATATGATATATTTTCATGATTTTGAATAATGAACGAATATTAACTAAATTAAAAGAAATGCAACCTTTTCCCTTAGCAGCAAAAACAATTAATGTGCAAGGTGTAGCAATAACATTTAATATTTTCCCCAACATCACCTGGAATTAAATGTGCTCTGTCATCCTTGGTATTCAGAATAAAACTTATTGTACGACTCCATTCAATTCTTGAAAAAGAAAAAAAAATAGTTGTTACAACACAATATTTACTCTAAAATATGTTACATCACAATATTTACTCTAATTTGCATTATTCCACATGGATATATTGCAGTCAATGGACAAAAAATATTTATGAAATTACTATTTTGTCCTTCCAAGTTATTCTTATTCTGCAATACACTCACCATTTTTATAGTTCATGCAAGAGTGATCATATATTATCTATAAACTGAAAGATTTTCCGAAAAATTAAGTGCCTAACAACAAAGATTTTGCAGTAAACTACAAATTCTCATATTATAAATATTTCTCTCTTTCCATTTTACATCTATAGATGGTTATTACAAGGGAAGCAGCCACAAGACTTGTGCCCTGTGAAATGGGAGTTGCTGTTCTTGTTCCTTCTGTTCATCACCTTCTGTGCTTGCTGTCCTACTTTCCTCACTTGCTCCGAATGCTGAAACCGTGCCTCCGCTCTCCATTCTTCGGCTTTCCTATGCACGTCCGCCATCCTCTTCATCAGTTTCTCTTCCAAATTCGCCCTCATTTTCTGTACCTTCACCTGATGCAAAAAACCAATGCTTTTATCAAAGAAGCAGCAGCACCATTGAATTACAAAAATATGGATCAAGATCAAAAAATTAAACCCCTTTTTGGTAATGCAGCACAAGAGAATAATAGGGTTTCGTAAAAATGTGTTCTTGTGTAGGCTTGAGTGTGTGTATCTAAAGGCATATATGCAGTCAAAGGAGAAAAGGTGGGATCCTTATACTGTATTCTTTTGCTGCTTGCAAGGTCTTGAATCTTGTAAGAAGCCGACAATTACTTCGGTCTCGTGCACAATAACTACACGACGAGCTAATAAAGTATGGATCAAGCAAAACCATGACCATTGCAATCAAGAAGTGAAACACTTGGATAAAATAGCAAAAGACAACAATAGCTCATTATAAAATTCTTGCAGAATATGCTTTTGTGTGTGTGAAGTTGCACATCCTAATGTGTGAGAGAGTGAGAGTTTGTGGGAACTGGACACCACCAACTGCATAGAATTCTGTAGTAATGCACATGAGATTCAAGTTTCCAATGTTAATAGTCTTGCAAGAAATATTAAGATATACTATATATATATATATAATATTGACTGTTTCTTGCTCTTTTCTTACTCCTTCTGAAGCATGACCAAATAAATAAATGTGCAGAAGCATTAGGGATCAGCAAGGGACTAAAGGTTGCAATTACCCAGCGGGAGGGGGCTCAATGTCAATGAAGACAAACATAAGCTTCCAAAGTCTGCATTGTATGGTCAATCTTGATTCTTGCCTGAGATATTGAAATAAACTAACAGGTTTGAGGGTGAACATGGTCAAGAGACCATTTTACCCCCAAAATGCTGAATATGTCCTTACAGGATGAAGATCCCCGCAACCGGCTCCGTAGGGAGCACGTGGTTCAAGAGACTAGAGTAAAAAATACCTTCATGGCTACTTGTATTATATGATAGCCATTTTGGACAACATAAACTTAAGGTCTATTCTTATTTTTCCGGGACGGTTTAAGAAATCAGATTAGGGGAACTTAGGTGACTGCCTAAATTAAGCACATTCATGGTCAAACATCTTAAATACAGAACAGTTGAATCTAGGCAAATTATATGGTCCTATGTCCATATGCACCACATGATGTCTGGAAATTAATAGCCTACACCATAAACGTTGGTAAGCACGAAAGGTTATGTAACATAACTGAAACTAATGTAGACTAAGAAATACAGTAGAAGTGAAAATTTTAAATAAGATGAATGCCTTTATTTCAACAACATATGAAGTAATTAGCTACCTCGAGCTTTCTTGATTCAGCTTCTGATTTTGCACTTTGTAGATTCACCCAAGCTTGAATCTTAGCTTCTTCTCTTTGATACCTGAGATCCCACCTTAGATTAATGCACCAAACTCCCAACGATATATCAGAAAATTTGATACAATAAGATGATTCTCCATTTGTACCTGAGGCAGCTCTTACTTTTCTCTTCTTCCTGCCAACCAGCACTCCTTGACTCCGAGACACTTTTCCGGCACTCACTGCTCATCTCGAAGTGCCTCAAACTCTTGGAGACATCCTCCTCTTCCTCCTCTCTAGAGCTCCAATTTGACGTGACAGAATCAAACTGTGAACCAAGATGCAGCTTTGCTAAATGGCACTCTTGCAATTGAGTTATGTCCATGGTGTCTGAACCGACTGGGGCCAACGGGCCAGACCGGTTAGCAGGCGTGTTGTGACGAACAGGGGACGTGCTCTTAAACGGAGTCGGGCACCTCGAGGTGGTATTGCTGCCGAGAGGGGTCATTTCTGTACCAATATCCCTATGTTGCACTTCTTGTGCCAATTCAGTAGCTTCACTCATTGATTTTTTGAAGGTATTTCCGAATAGAAATCCTTCTTGAGTTGGCTCACAGCAACCAAACTTGGGGATTGTTGGATTTGAATTCAATTCATTTGGGAATTTATCTGCATTGGCCAAAGATGTGAGTTATGCGTTTATGAACAATGCAGTGTATGCAGAGTGTGTAAAAGCTGAATCTTGAATCACTGAAATAACAAATCAAAATCTTCAACTGATAAAGTTGGATTCCCCTTTTAAAGAGACCAAAGTTTCTTTATCAACACAATACATTTCATTTTCAAGAACCCCACTTTGTTCAATTAAAAACTCCAAATACTTTTCAGATGGAGGGTAATAACCATGGTAGAAACACATGGGTCCATGTAAGTTGTACCTATCATGAGCCTTTTACATGTAAGAAAAAAAAGCAAAATCTGGAGAAAAATTAAAGGTTTCTAACCTTTTAAAAGTACTTCTTCTGTAGCTGAAAGTGAAGCCCCATTTATTGCTCTTGATGTATTATGATGGTGATCAAGAACTAGAGGCCCTTGAAAAGTTGAAATCACTCTTGAAACTTTCTCCTCTGTGATTCTTGATTTTTCAGCACAGATTTCACCAAGTTGGGGCTTGTACCCACTGCATTGTCTCGAGTACATCTTCGAAGTGTCCAATGACTTAAACAAACCATGATTATTAGCAGGGGAATCATTGCAAGAGCTCCCACCAAGAATCCATTTCTCTGCATCATCCCATTTTGAAGGGAAACTTTTCCTTGCAAAATTTGCATTGCTGAAACTGAAAACAGGTCTCCCTGGAGTGGGAGGAGTCTCCACATTCCTCCTTGACACTGAAATCTCGGAAAAGCCCCTAACTTCTGCACCATTTGCCACAGGAAATGACTTGACAAACTCTGAGGTTTCCTTGAGATTCAGCTTACAAAGAGGGTCAGAAAAGGAATCCAAAAATGGGTTCTTTACACTCCCCTTGCACAACCCATTACTGCCCTCCATTGTTGCTCCCTGTTTCACAAACATAAAAACCATCTCCTACTTAAAACACTAAAGCACAGAAAAACAAAAACCCCACATTCCTAAAGCATGTAATTTCCACAAACACCTTTCAAACAGAATTCACTTCTTACCCCTTGAGATGAAAACAAGGCTGCAGGCTCCAAGTACTTGCTGCTGCTGAGATCCATGCCAGCGAAATGAATCAAAATTTGTGAAGTTTGTGGTGGAAACAACACATTTTACTATACAAAACGCCAAGGATATAAGTGGAGTTTTTTTAAGTCCAAATTTTTGAAGAGCAGTTTTTTATGGACTAGGAAATAAAAGGGTGGTGACCACTGGCAAAAAATCCTGGTCTAAATTCCTGTTCAACAATCACTAACATGCAAAAGAGGACAAAATTTGTTCAGACCAGAGCTCTCCCCCCTAAATCATACTACAGCTCTATTCTTTAGGCTTACTATGTCTATAGATAGGGGTGTTTGGATTCTTGGTTGGAATAAAAGATTTTATCTTGATTAGGGAAAGATGTAGCTTTGCCTTTGCTTTTCTTACTTTTAATAATTTTGCTATTTAGGTTTATTGCAAAGAAATTTGTAAAATTTATTTCAGGCTTAGCTTTGGGAGTTGAGAAAAGCAAATTATGTGTGACAAGAATTGTTGGGGAGAGGGAGATCATGATAGATTTATATTGAGAAATGAGGAGAAGCTTCTTTTTTCTTTTCATTTTTTAAATTTTGTTGTTTTATTCTCCTTGTCACCATAATCCAAACATGGTATTTGGCTGTTTCATTATTGATTTCATGTTGGAACTTTTAATTGGAAATTACAGTGTTGCCCCCAGCCTAACACTACATTTACATAACGGATCAAATCCCAATTCCATAAATACCCTTCTTTAAATGCATGTCTTCAAATTCAAAACCAATTTAAAATTGCACTCAATATTCAAGGTAAATAGTGAGATGTAGTTTATATTAAATAAACGTATAAAGATTTAAAAGTGTGATATATAAAAAACAAGAAAAATAATATAGATAGAATAATTAATTTATCGTTAGTACGTTAAATTTCTAAACTTACGGTTAAGAAAAAAATTGTATATATTTAGTAGTAAAAAGGCTTAACCTATATTCAATAAGGAATCTCTATATGTATATCTAATTATTTATAATATAGATTAGATTAGGCTTACCTTAATCATCTGACTCAAATTTTGGATCAAATAAAAATCACATAGATCTCCTATTTTGATAAACATTTTCATTTTTCAGAGATTAAACTACTCATATATTATTCTCCCATAACACACACACACACACATATATATATCAATTTTTGTCATTCATAAATAGGGAATATTATTTTTAGTATATTTATATATTTGTTTACGTGCATTCATGTGGATATTATTGAAAATTCCAATATTCAAGTCCACCAATGGCCCACCAAACATTAAAAAATTGGGCTCCACAAATTAAAGCCCAATACATTTACTGCTTCCACATTAACCAATCCTAGCCCATTAAATTTATTCATTCATGATTTGGGCTTCTTCAGAATCTCTCACTCTCTCTCTCAGTCACACACACATCCAAATGAATAGAGTTGGAATAGTTTTATCTTCATAAAATATTAGTTAAATTCCCTCGTAAATCTCGTTATTTATATTATAGTATATTATCGAGGTCCCAATGGTAATAAACTAATAATAATAATAATCATCAAATACTATTATTCTCTAATTAAATGTTAGTGTGTTATTCTTCAACAAGAGAATATTAATATCCTACAAATTTGCACCCTTTTAGGTGTACCAAAAGCCATATAAGGTGCAAGGTCTTCATATATAGCTGACTTTCATCAAATGGTTGATGTCATGTTACGTTTGATCTATTTATTCAAAAATATAATCAATTGCTTACAGCGACAATCAGCATTACCTCAATTAGAAAAACTAATGGGATTCAATTTACAATCTTTCAATGTTGGAAATTTTAATGGTATAAGTTGATTAAAAAATTATTAGATCCAAAAAGAAGTCAAATGTCTTGAAAGGCAGATGAGATAACATTTGATCTTTCACTATAAGGCAATTGATGTCGACAATATTGTCTATAATTATTTATTGCATCTGTCGAATTATCATTTGTTGTTTCTGATTAGATTAAACAGCTAGCTCAGTGGCTTAATATTATACATTTACTTGTAGATTAGATTTAATTACTACCACATAATCAGATGACCCATTCCTAAGTATAATACTCTTTACTGTGCAACTTACTGATTGTATACGTCTAGCCTTTATCTGATTAATTAATAAAAATATATATATAATCTAACAAAAAATTATAAAATAAATATAATACTATTTAAATTATAGTTATTTCTATATTTCTAGCACTAAAATACTTATTTAACTATATTTTTTTTATTTATGTGCATAAATAGTATGAATCATGTGAACGAATACTATTCATATCTTTCATACAATTCGCATTATTATATAATTAAATTTAAATATAATAGTATGAATTTGTGATAATTCATATTTAAATTAGTTATAATTTAAATATTATTGTGTTGGTGTTTATTATAAATAAATACCATTAATTAACAAATAAAACCTCACTTTCTTTTGCTGTGATGATAAAAAATTATTGACATAAATAAATTAATTAATTTTAGCATCTTCAACTCATGATGTAATTGATGTATATATAAGAACATGATTTTTTTATTACAATAACACATGAAGAGGTTTATTTATGTAAATGTGGCGCAAATAATGCAACCAAGAGTAACAAATAATACTACTTCAATCATGTGGGATTGAGTATACCACTTTCTTATCTAATAATTAGTTTTAAATCTTAGTCAAGTACCTCTATAACAATATTTTTGATCAAAATATTTAATATATGAGATACGTTGTACATATTCATTAACAAATTAATCTATCTCACTCTCACACACAAACTCACACGCATGCACGTGTCATATCAAGTTTGGCTATTGACATTTTACCCAATTCTACCTCTAAATCCAATATGTTTATGTAACTTTCAACCTATAACGATGACTCAAGTTTCATTACCATCAAGAACTTGAAGATAAGCTAAATGGGGCCACCAAACATGTAATAATAATTAGTTTACATTAGATAATGCATAACTAACACCTAAAGTCCTTGTTTCTTCTGTTTCCAAACTTAATTTAATACTTTGTACTAAACCTAAAAAACAAAGTTTCCAGCCACAAATCAATCATCTTTTATATAAATCAATATACAAATGTAATGTTGCTCTACCATTAATCTCTCCATCTCTCTCATCATTCTTCACTTTCTTTCTATATTCCAAAAACATCTATGATCCATGGCTACAAGGCCAGCAACCGTTTCATCCTCCATTCCAATGTTAGCCCGAATCCGTGATTCAAGTAAACGGACTTCGAAGGGTAGTTTGGTAATGATGTGTGCCAAAAATCCTATCTCAGCTGGCATTCAAATCAGATCATATGATCACAACAAGATCAAGGTAAGCTAGCCAAGTTTAACTGATTTTTTTCTATTTAAGATTTGTTTTAGTTAGTGATCATGTCTTTAATTACTGCAGGTGTTTGAAGATACATCAAATGGTATTGTTTGCTATAAGGATGAAAGTGGGGAGATGATTTGTGAAGGATATGACGAGGGCCCTCGTTTTTCCCAACATATTCCAAGATTTACCTGCAATTCAAGCTCAAGGTACCAACTTTAACATGTATATATAGCATTTACTATACGAATATATAATTTACTTCAATTCATCGATATTTAATTTGGTGACAGTGGAGATGCTGAAATAGTGAACTTGCTTCAGAGATGTTGGCTTCATACTTCTGATGAGAAAGATTTCAAAACTGCAGAGGCAAAGTTGCTGTGATATTTCAAGAAATCGTGTTGAAAGTTGGCTTATATTCTGACACCATACTAACTTTTTGTTTTTGAGGTTTTAGAAGGTTGTTGTCTGTATATTGAAGCACAAGAATTAAATCTCTCTTCAGAAACAAAATTCTATGAAGCCATGTTTTTCTTTCACGTCTATCTTCAATAAACTGTAAATATTAAATATTTTTGAGTACCATGAAATTCAGCACAAATCTACAAATTGGAGCTGTCAAAATTATTGAACATGTCTTTCTAAAAGTTTGAAGCCCATTTGATTTTTTTCAAAAATTTTCCAACATATAAATGTGTGGCTCAATCCAGTTCTTTACGATTGGTTGAAGTGGCAGCCTTTACTCATCTGATTAAATGTAATATAAACTTTGTAATTTAGTAATTTAATTTTTTTTACTAAAATTAATTAATTTAATAATTATTTATACAATAAATATTTTTACTTATAAATAAAAATCTTAATCTTAATCATTTAAGATTAAAATTTGTAATAGTTTAATTAAAAATAAATATAAATAATAAAAGAAAGCAATATAGAGCAATTAAAATAAGATGTTGAACATAAATTACCGATTCCTATCTCCTTTAATTGCGAACCGACCCCTCAAGAAGGTATTAATTTCACGAAGACAGACAGATGTGGTACCGATCAGCTTCTTTCATCCTCGACAAACAGGACCAGCTGCAGGCCGACGCCGCCGTAAGTGGCCCTCGCTCCCCTCCTACCACCGCCATGGACGCGGCTGCGGAAAACCCTAACGCTAACATCTCAATGTATTACCAAACGCGCGCGGCTCACCACGGCGTCGTCACGAGCGATTGGCTGGTTCAGGCGCAGGCCGCTGTCGCCGGGTATTCGGACGACGCCGTCACGGAGAACCTCTCCGGGGATGAGGATAAAGATAAGAAGTTCTCGGTGGTGGATGAGTTTAACAGTTGGCGGAAACAGCCGGACTTGGCGGAGGCTGTGGCGGCGATTAGGGCTTTGTCATCAGTTATTCGATCGAGCCAAGCTAAAACGTTGATGGAACTCGAAATTGAGCTTAAAAAGGCATCCGACTCTCTGAAAGTACGCTATTGTCTTGATTTTTTCGAACCATACTTTCCCTTCCTGTTTACAATGTTCCTTATATCTTGCCAACTGAGTTTGCTAATATTGTATCTACTTATTTGATAGTTTTCACGGTGCTAAGGAGCAAAACCGCCAGTTTTAATCGATTAGATATAGATAGAGCATTGAGTGGTAATCTATGAACCATTTGATAGATGATTTTGAGCTCAAACAGCATGTAAAAAGTTTTGAATTTGTTGAGCTAATTGTTTTCTGCTTGTGTTTTGTTTTGTATTATTGCAGCTGAGTTTGTAAACCACATTTGTACAATCATTTTATCCAATTGCTTGGACCGTGTTAAGTTTCTCGCAGCCTCATATCTTCAATCGTTTTTATCTAATATTTAATATCATGTTAAGTAGCAAACCTCAGTTCAACCACTTGACTTAAGAATTCTTGCAATTTTGATGCAGTCATGGGACACTACTTCAATCTCCTTAACAGCTGGTTGTGACCTTTTCATGCGTTATGTGACTAGAACTTCAGCTTTAGATCATGAAAACTTCGGTTCAGCCAAATCTCGACTTCTTGAGCGTGCTGAGAAGTTTGGTGAGATATCATATAAGGTATTTGGCAGATACTTTTTTGGGTTCTCAGCTTTTCTGGAATTCAAATGTTTAATTAAGATTTCTCGTGACAGGCCCGGAGAATAATAGCTATGCTCAGTCAAGATTTTATATTCGATGGTTGCACCATTTTGGTGCATGGCTTCTCGAGGGTGGTGTTGGAAGTTTTGAGAACAGCTGCAGAGAATAAAAAACTGTTCCAAGTTCTCTGTACAGGTGTGTGTGTGTTTTGGCATTAACTCTACATTATTTGACTTCTCCACATTATTAGTAACAAAGTTATCCTTGTTTTCATTCGTCCAAGTGCTTAGTACTTTAAAAAAAAATTGAATTTCTTTCACCTGAGGTAAAAATGGGAAAAGGAAGATAATTTTATAGAGATCTTGAAACTAATACAGGCTTGCCATGTCATCTTATCAATTTTCCTCAAAACCAATTTGACAACTTGACCCTTTTAATTATCAATTATTGTGCATATGTTTGCAACTAGCAATTGGCCTGTATATCAGGAAAGAAAAGTATATAACGTGAAGTATGTATTGTACAGATTTTCTGCTTTTGAAAGAAACTAGGAACAAGGTATTTAATATATGAAATGATTCTTGGAAGCAGAGGGAAGGCCTGACAGATCAGGGTTACGTGTATCCAATGAGCTTGCGAAACTGGATATTCCTGTTAAGATCTTGATAGACTCTGCCGTGGCATATAGCATGGATGAAGTAGACATGGTGTTCGTTGGGGCAGATGGCGTGGTTGAAAGTGGAGGCATTATAAACATGATGGGAACCTACCAAATTGCATTGGTTGCTAAAGCCATGAACAAGCCAATGTACGTTGCTGCTGAGAGTTACAAGGTAATTGATCCATCCTCAGTTAAATCCTTCAGCAATTCCATATATTTCTGACTTAGATTCCATTCAAAAGCAAGGATCCTCGTATTTGAAACATATAGTTGTCCGTTTTCGCAGTTTGCTCGCCTTTACCCGTTGGATCAAAAAGACATGGCTCCAGCGCTGCGGCCTATTGATTTTGGTGTACCGATTCCATCAAAGGTGGAGGTCGAAACATCTGCTCGAGACTACACGCCTCCACAGTATCTTACCCTGCTCTTCACAGATCTTGGTGTTCTAACCCCGTCTGTAGTAAGTGACGAGCTCATCCAGCTATACCTATAGATGAAGCTCTGCGCTATATGGTACAGTACTACATCAACTTTGTTAGTTCTTAGGATTATGGATTAGAATGTGATGCACATGCTGAAATTTTTGTTTCAAGATTAGTCATTTATGATGCCTTTGTGGATGACATGATTTTTGTGAAATACATGTTGAAACGTTTTCCATTTTAGAAAATAAAATAAGAATAGATAAAGTTAAAACTCCAGAAAAAAGATAATTCGGTTGATTTGGTTTGCTTGCCAAACCTTATTCACTTAAGAATTTGTAAACAATTCGATTATTTTGCATCTGTAATTCAATTAAGAATATGTAGACAAAATGGATTAATATTTCTACTTTCGACATCTAGAGAAGTAGAAATATTTTGACAAAGAACAAAGAAGAAAAAAGTAAAAATGCAAGTTTAATTGTAAATAGAAAAGTATGTGGAGAAATATAAATTCAGTTGGAGGATGAGGAGGTGGGTTTCTTGGAGAGAAATTTGGATCTGAGTTCAGCAACATCGACATCTTCGAAGTGATTCTCAGGCATCCAGTTTCCTGTCTTTGGATCTCTCATCCAATATACTTCTTCTCTGGCAACACTACTCTCCACCACCTTTTTCATTTCATTAGTGGTTGCTGTTGCTGTCGCCGCTTTTATGTTCTCCGATGCAACAGAAAACGCCCGCTTGCTGCTGCATTTTCATATTTTAAATTAAACTTAGAAAGAATAGTAATTTATGCATGTGTATACACATGATCTCAAATTTTTATTTTGTTGAATGATCCAAAATTGTGAATCACTCTGTCGTCGTTCTATCTTTCATGCACAAAACTGAGCATGATTAACTGTTAAACACAGAAAATCCACTAATTCACGTGAACATGTATTTCTCTCCATATACATTCTTATTGTACACAAACAAAACAAAGATTAAACAGTTTGAGAAACCTAAATATATTAATTGTACACGAATTTAACACAAACATGGGAAATACAAATTTATTTGTGGATCTTTTCTCTCTCAGACTGCAGCGACTATGCAAAATAGAAAGAAATGAAAAGGGATGACGAGACGAAGATGCAAAAGAGATCAAACAAGTACTAACCTCATCAAGAAAAGGCTGCTGGGAATCTTCACCGCCATTGTTGCAGAAAAAAGCAGAGTTAGTGGTGGCTGATGATAGATATATTGTGTTCAACAATTTTTAGGGTTTAACTAAGCATGAAATTTGTTGATGTATATATAGATATATCGAGTTATACATAGATGGAAATTATGGGTTGTATTCTTTTTCCAACAATCTTAACATATATTTCCTAATGCTACGATCTGTTATAGGTTTGATTTTAACCAATTACAGAAAAAAATTCATGGATTTGAAATTTATTCCTATTTATTTGTAACATGCCATAAATATTTGATATTTAGGGAACATCCCATTTATTTAATTAATATTTAATATGTATGTGGCGTTTGCACATTAGGAATATGGATAATGTTATTAATAAGATCACATTCATTCTTTCACCTATATAAATACTTTGAACCTATGTAATCTAATTTTATAAATGTTTCCAACCAAATATATCATAGTCAATGATCGAGTGACTAGATAATTAATTGTGATATATTCATTTTTTTAATGAGTGAGTAATAATGAATTAAAGTTTGTTATTTAAAAAAGGAATTATGAGATTAAATAAGATAATAATGCACTTAAATATTAACACACCTTGATTGATGAACCTCCATTAATCATGTATTTGATGAGATCGATTAATCATAGAGATTAGTTAGGTGCACATATAATGTGCTACAAAACTCACGCGCACGTTGTCTCTCATCCATCTCGTCTTGGCCAAATGCCATCATGACCCACACTCAGGTCTTGGGGTATGTTATTTAGGCTTGAGTTTGTACTTGTGTTCTGACTAACATGTTTAAATCTTTTGAACCAAATACATCAAGGCTTTATCAGAGCCAATTAGATGAAGCTCAACCGGTGGAAGTTCAAATATTGATGGACTTGTATGAATGACCACAAATGTAGTGTCCATATTCATTCGTGGACAGTGGCAAAAATGAATCTGTCAAGGTTCATTCATAACTTCTGTAATGGTCTAACTGTAATAATAGGTCATCAATTCCTGCTGGCGCCCATAAGTGAGTTTGGATCTTTGAGCATGCATTCTACACACATTTACAAGCTTTTATACACACAATTTCTTTGCATACAAAATTCCTTTTTGCATTCTTATAGTCGAAGTCTTGTTCGCATCATTTTCCAACTCGCCATAACTCATTGGTCTGTCGTGCTGCCACCTTCAAAACGTGTTGTTTTATTTTTCAGGACGTTGCCTCAGTTTGGAAAGCACCATTGAAGCATAAATCGCCTTGCAGAAAGAGAGATTTTCTCCACTCAACATTACTTTCTCCGATTTTGTTAATTTTATTGTAATAATTCAAATTTAATATTATTTTAATTATTTTACTCACCTCTTTCTTACACTCACGAATCTAGACATTCGAATTGAGAGTTAGAAGGAGGGAACCCTAATTTAGGCGATATAAACATGTACATATCAAAAGGATAATTTGGTCATTTTGATCATTCAACATTTCATGTCAAGTGTATGATAACGAACCAATCCATTATAATTTGCGCATTATTAATTAATCGATCACATAACCTATTTTTTTGCTAGGGATAACATATTATAAGATGGAAATAGAGGAGATAGAATTTCTACGTCTCAAATTTAATGACAGAAACTTTTACACGCGTCTATTCATATATACTCCCTCCGTCCACGAATTTCCTTCCTAGTTTGACCCGGTGCGGGTTTTTATGTAGTGCTTTGACTTTGTGTGATGATATGTAGTGAGTGGAGTTTGGGTCCCACTTAATATAGTGTTTTAAATTGTGTTGTGTGTAGTTAGTGGATGTTGGGTCTCACTTAATGTATTATATTAAATTGAGTTGTGTGTAGAGAGTGTGGTGGGTCCACTTTCCATAAATGGAAAATTGAATTATGAAGCTTTTTCGTGGACGAACTAAAATGATAAATTAGGAAGAAAATTCGTGGACGGAGGGAGTATAAAATATCAATGTCGTCACGATTTTAATATGATATAGAGTTTTAAGTAAAATATGAAAAGAAAGCATGTTACGTTATAGAAAGTAGTAGCACAGTTAACACTACAAAACTACAAATTAATTGAACTGGAAAATGTGGTCTATACTATTACTATAGTACCGTGACGCTGACGTGCCAACAATTATAATATCATATATTGCCATGCATTATTTTCACGTTTTTAAGCTACCGCCAAGAAATCAGTAGTCTAATTTAAACGTGAATCCATTAAATATTGTACTCCATGTAAAATAGACATAATTGATCTTTATCCGAGGCTGAAAAATATCCAAATGAGATTTAATGTTGATATTTGTGTCCATATTTGGAGTATATATTTTAGTTTTTTTTTTCAATTCTTTTTATCTATTTAATTTAATTTTATATCCAATATTACGTGTTAATTTATTCTATCAAAATAAAGTATATAATTATTTTAAAATTGATGAATTAAAAAATAATATATATAAATGAAATATTGAATCTCATCCCAAAAAAAATGGTCCATTCACATTCTTCCACATCATTTCTCACAGGTATATATATAAGTTCAGCTCAGACCACCCCTTTTAAATATTGAACCAACACGTTCAAAAAACTTCAATCATATATATATAAAGTCAAGTATTAATTTTAGCATAAAATTAATCGCCATGCTTTCTCTAATGTGGAGGAAGAAAAGTGACTCTTCCCACAGATGGAAAGATTTTGAAATATCTTCCATGAAAAATAGTTTCAAAGAAACAAAGAGAGGGGAAGAAGACCATTATCAGTGTTGTCACAATTTTCTCAACTGCTGCCACCATTGCCACAAGCCCTTGAGCATTGCCAGGGAAATTTACATGTACAGGTAATGAAATTAGTACTGTAAATTATATATATATATATGTGTGTGTGTGTGTGTGATTAATTAATTAATGAGATGATGAAGTTGGTGTGTTGCATGGCATGGCAGGGGTGAAATGGGATTTTGCAGTGAGGAGTGCAGAAGCAGGCACATGTATTTGGATGATATGAAGAAAATCGAAATCTCCACCAAAAGAATATTGGCATCTTTTCATGAGCGCCGCCGCAGAGGTTGCGACGGTAGAGTCGTCGGAGGAGTGGCCACCGTGGCGGCGCCGCCCATTTTCTGCATTTCAAAGTAGAAGATGAGTTTGAAGCTTAATATTGTCGTAGTTGGAAATATTATTAAGCTGGTTGGTGATTGAAGACTTTTAGCACGTGGAGGGAGTTAGGTAGTTATATAGTTTATTATTATATTTAATTTTAGTCCACAACTCGTGGCTTTGAAAGCTACATTACGTAGAGTGGTGTTTTAGACTTTTTCTTCAGTTATTGTATTCGTCAAATAATCATATGTATATAAATTATGTCATGCTTAATGAGATAGGGAGAATACGTAACTCGTGATTTAACCAAGTGTTGTGCGTGCGCGTCCGTGTACTTTATTGGTATAGTGCTATTTTTATAAAGTGTACGTGTTGAACATGTATAGATATTTTGATAAGTATAAAAATAAAAAATACTAATTTAAAAATAAATGATAAAAATATATCCACTTAAATATGAGTATACGATGAAATTGTTCATGTGCTCATACAATGCGTTCATTAAATATTTTAAATTACATAAACACGTATATACTCCCTCCGTTTTTTAATAAGTGTCCAATTTTATTAAATCACACATACCAATAAAATGAAAATTTTACTTATATACCCTTTATTGAATAGCATAATAAATACATTCATACAAATAAATATCAAATTTCAATAAGTATTAAATAAGGGCAAAATTGAAAGATTGTCATAAATATACTCTAGAATTTTGAAATAGGACACTTATTTAGAAACAAGAAAAAAAGTGAAATATGACATTTATTAGAAAACGGAGGGAGTAATTCTTTATGTTATCTGTATTTTTTATATTTATTTTATAAAAATAATTAATGTAATGCATTCATTAAATATTTTAAATTAGACGAACCCATGATAAAATTCTTTATATTACCATATAAGATTTAGGTCTAAGATCCAACCATATCATTATTGAGATGTGGACAGCCCGTTACCACTTAGCTCGGACCAAGTCCGGCATCATCCCTAATTTTAATCATACCACAAGCCTTGTTGTTTACATGCAATAATTTGTAGTTCTTAGATGTCCTAAAGGGATAATGGGTGATTAGTCTATGCCCAATCATACGCAAACAAGATATTTCTGATCCTTTAAAGAGTATCATTTAATTGGAGTGATAAACTAGATTGAGAAAATATATCAGAACTTGGAAGTTGAAATATAACAAAATTAGTCAGAGAACATTTTACAAGTTGTTTTAGAACCATATGAACTTCACAAAATTCGATTTTTAATGGAGTAATTGATTTGTTTATGGAAGAGAATGTTCTAATCATGCACAAAACCATTTGATCGCATATAATAACTTAATGAAATAACACATAAGTTGATGAAATAATTAAGGAAGAAAAAAAGAAATAAGTTTTGAAAATAAAATGAACAAAAGAAGGAAAGACAAAAAAGAGGTAAGAACATGACACTCATATCCTCCATGCGCCCAGAAATTTCTTTCAAACTGCCTCTAAATTTTAGTAATTTTAAATCAAATCAAAATATGAAAAAGGAAAGAAATTTAAACAGTGCTCAAATTAAAAGATAAACGCACACTTGCGATTGATTTGTGTTTGCTGACAAAATTGAAATGTAGTTTGACTTGGATTAACGCAAAAATATTGCAAGTGAATGGTTACTGAATTAAAGCTGACACAACATTCTAATAGTAATAGCACACAAATTCAAGTTAACTAAAACAGGATTCAAGTTAACAATTCGTTATGAAAAAACTAGTTTATTGAATGCTACATTATATTAAAGATTTACCCTTTTTTTTGGATGGTGATGATTTAGCGGTGGATAGAGTTAGTCCATCACTCATTCCTAAGATCAATTGATAAAGATTCTTGAAACACACGATTTTTCGTTATTTTCCTTTTCCTATTCTTTTATGGTTTTGATTTTTATTGGTTTGGCCTTGAATTAAAAAGGCTGTGGCATTAGGGTTTCTTTTTTCCTCACCTCTTTATGCGATAGGAGATTTGTTTTGTTGTGAAGCGGCGATCTTTGCTGATTTCTCCATCTGGGTTTGTGAAGTTGCGCCTTCGCTCATCTGCGTTTTCTCGGCCCTATTTATTTTTGTGCTGATTTTGATATTGTGCGTTAGTTTTGGTGATTGAAGTAAGTGATTTTCGTAGTTCGATTGATGTTGTTGCTGAAAGTTCTTACCTTCTTGTTGATTATTGGTTCTGACATTTAGTTTATTTTCTGCAGATCAGACCTTGATTATTCCGTGGTTTTGGAAAATAAGTTGTGAATTTGGTGCTGAAATTGAAGTGAAGTCGCATTCATCATGCTGCTTGAATGTGGGTTTGAAGTGGAGAATTTTTGAGAAATATTCTCATTATAAGCATCTTTCACTCTGCGAGTAAACACCAGTAATTTGGATATGTTCCACACCCAAGGAGCTCTGAAACACACTTGCAATCTCCTCGCCGTGCTGTGCTCAGAGCCAGTGGAAAGTAGGTGGAATCAAGATGTGTTAGATGAGAAGAGAAGGTTCCCCTTTCCAGAAATTGTGTCATCAGGGCGTTTAGAGGTGCAAATTGATATGTATTATCTCATATAAGGCGATAATGTTCATTGCCTAATGATTGTATGAGTTTGTGATTCTTGTTTGCTTTAACATTTGTTCTGTTGTATGCTCTATTAGGTCCAAACATTGAAGAATCCGACGCCAGATGAATTCCGGAAAGTTCTTGATTTGTGGCAGCCGAATATTGTGTATTTGCAAGGGAAACAGTTGACAAATGAGGGAGTTGGATCGATATCTTGGGGAGAGATGGAGCTATCCTCTCCTGAAGCTGTTTCTGGACTTTTTAGCTCCACAATGCCGACAACTGTACGTTATTTCTTAATCAATTAAGTTGTCTCTAAATTTCCTTTGTTTTTGGTACCAGTATATAGATTGGTTCTGAAGTGCTAACTACATTGGTGTGTCTATTTCAAGTTTTTTAAAAGATTATATTGCTAAAATTCAGGTTATGTAGGCCATTTTGTGTCATATTACATCAATTTACCCTTGTTTCCTACTAGTTGCTTTCCTGGGAATTTGAGATATATTTTGATTTTGTTAAATAGGTTTTATTATCCTTGTTATACGTAACTAAAGCAGTAGAGCTACTGAATTTCAAGTTGGAATAATCATTTTTGCCATATATTCGTACAGAGACTCCATTATTGTGCAATAAATCACAATGGAGCTTTTAGCCAAATTAATATTTTGTATAGGAAGCATTTCCTACAGACCCGAGCTGTGAATTTAGGATTTATAAAAACCATATATGAAAGGGCTGGTATTTCAGGATTAGATCTTTGTCTTTTATGGTGTCATCTGTGAAAGAGGCTATAAAAAATGCTGAAAACTGGAATCATTTTGTTACACAGTATGGCCTTTTGCTAACAACTGGCCAGACTTTCTGGTTGACTGGAATGGTGCTCTCTGGAGTTGTCCATTAACAAATTTAAGAATAAAGATTAAATAATTAATTGAAGAAATTATGACTTATTATGTTAGATGAATTGTTTTTGTTTTGTTTCATTGATTACCATTGTGTAGAAATATTATGAAATAAAATTTCTTCAGAAATAAAACAACGCCAAAGATAACAAGGTATTTTGTAGTGCATTTTGAAAAAAAGTTTTCCTTTCAGCTGCAATATCTAGTTTTTTTTGAAGCATTTGTTGTTTTTCACTTATCCATTGTTTTCCTTAGTTACTGTAGTAACTTTAATCCTCATTAAGTCTGATTGAGAGTAAACACTTATTGAAGGTTTATTTGGAGGTTCCATATGGTGAACAGTTGGCCAAGTCTCTTCATTCTAAGGTAAGCAACATGAAAAAGATTTGATTATCGAATATGTTTTTGCAGTTTTTTATTAGTAAAGAAAATAAACATTATTCCGAAACCTGTGATATGTTTCACAGATGTATTTCCTTCCGCCTCACCATCTTCATTTGTTCAGGGTGTTCCTTATGTAATATACTGGAAAAACTCAATTTCATGCTATGCGGCAGGCCATTTCCGCAGTGCATTATTCTCTGTAATACAAAGGTAATCATATTTGTTTCCTAATAATTTGATCTTTAAGGCATAATGAAAATACTCTTCATCTATTGCCTCCATCTATTGTTATGACTATATCGATTTAGATTGCTAGAAACTTGACTCGAGGCTTTCTTATTCAAATTTACTGTAGTTCATCGTGCCACACTTGGGATGCATTTCAACTAGCTGATGCATCCTTTCGGCTTCACTGTCTACGAAATAAATGTGTCCTACCAGATGATGAGAAAGTTAATGACGAATTATGTCCTCATCTTTTCGGGGAGCCTCCTATTATCACTGTTGACATACCCGAGATTGAGGATGCTGGGGAAGATGAAGAAAGTACTTCTGGCTCCCTGCCTGCTATAAAGATATATGATGATGACGTTAACATGCGATTCCTTGTCTGTGGAATGGCTAGTTCCTTGGTAATGGCATAGGCCAGAATTTAAATGTATTATTTCTTGCTTCATTTTAAATAGAGAAAGAAAACTTGAAGTCTTGAACCTCATGGATTACTATTTTTTCAGGATGCTTGCTTGTTGAGTGCTTTGGAAGATGGTTTGAATGCCCTCCTCAGTATCGAAGTAAGCACACTTAGCAGCTTCTGCAACACCCTCCTAAATAATGATAAAAAACTAATTTTCCATTATTACTAGCTTTATTCTTTTCTTTTTTTTATCTGTTGAATAATCGCTTGGTATTTATTTGTTGTTCGTGACGATTCAGATGCGAGGGAGCAAACTCCACAATCGTGTTAGGTAAGTTTGGCTCATCATTATTATGGAAATACTTGTAGTGGTTAGCTTTCTTACCCTTTTCATCATTGTTGTTAATTATATATATATATATGATTATACATAAATCAGTCTAGATCTTTTGAAAGGTGAATCTGCTTAAAGGGGAGGAATACTTGACCTATATCTCTTTTGATACTTGAGAGCCCACATGCTTTTCTAAATGAAGAATTTGATCATGCTCTTGTATTAGCATGTAATGTAAGCTCTAAAAAACCTACATTTTATTTCAGTGCTCTTCCTCCGCCCCTCCAAGCTGGCACATTTTCTCGTGGTGTTGTGACAATGCGATGTGATTTGTCAACCAGTAGTTCAGCTCACATTTCTCTTCTGGTATCAGGGAGTGCTCAGACTTGTTTTGACGATCAGGTAATGTTATTCTGGCATTTGTTTTAGATTTATTGTTTGCATTGTTATTTATGTATTTTAGCTAAACTCAGACCATACTTTCTCCATTCTTGCAGCTCTTGGAAAATCATTTAAAGAGTGAAGTCATTGACAAGAGTGAGCTGATCCACGCTCTGCCAAACTCTGAAGAAAACAAACCACCCAAATCTGAACCTCGAAGGTCAGTCTCTGTAGCATGTGGTGCAGCAGTATTTGAAGTCTGTATGAAGTTCCCCTCGTGGGCTTCTCAGGTACTAATTTTTAGTCCCTCGTAGGAATCATTATAGTTGGCTGTGACACTTTTAGCTATATGTTTCCTCCTCACCTTTTGCTATATCACCTGATTCACCCCTTTGAATTTGATATTATGCCTGAAACCACCTTGAGATTGGCTGATTATCTATTTGTGATATCGTATGATATTTTTTTAAGCACATATCCTCTCAATTTTGCTACTTAATGATGTGTGATGTATAATTAACTCCTTATACTTGTAATTGCTTCTTTTTGGATTTAGGTTTTGAGGCAACTAGCACCTGATGTTTCATACCGTAATTTAGTGGCACTTGGAATCGCCAGCATCCAAGGATTAGCTGTTGCTTCATTCGAGAGAGAAGATGCAGAGCGTCTCTTATTTTTTTGTTCGTCGCAAGGGAAAGATGGTTTTCTAGATAATCTAAAAATTAGCAGTCCTCCATCATGGTTGAGGCCACCTCCTCCTAGTCGAAAAAGGTCATCTATTTGCCAGGACACAAGGTCCGTTAACGGTTTAGCTGCAGGAAAGGAGATCTTCATAAAAAAAGAAGATAACGAGGAAAAGGAACTTAGGTTATCGAATGGAGTCAATGTGCCAAGTATGACCCATAGAAAAAGAATTAAAATAGCAGCCCTAAGGCCTATCCCACACGTCCGTCACCGAAAGATGCTTCCGTTTTCTAGAATTGCGGATGCAGATGCACATGATGGAGGACCGGTGAAGGCTAACTTGCCAATTCCTCCGGTAAAACATAATGCTGGGACGACTCCAGCCTCTCATAGGAAATCAACGTCCAGTTCATATCAAGCCAAGCAGGTCATATCTTTGAATCCTCTCCCTCTAAAGAAGCATGGTTGTGGGAGAAGCCCAATGCACGTGTGTTCTGAGGTAAAATTTCTTTGATGTTTCTGTATAAAAGGTCAAAACCATTTCAGTTTGAAAAGTAGAAAAAAAGCTTATTAGGAGTAGTCCTTTCCAGTCTGAAGCTTTTTCCCTTACGTCACGGTTTACATCTTTCTATTTATTGATTTTGTGAAGGAGGAATTTCTCAAGGATGTAATGCAATTCCTCATCCTTCGAGGACATAATCGTCTTATACCGCAAGGGGGCCTTGCCGAGTTCCCAGATGCCATACTAAATGCAAAGCGTCTAGACCTCTTTAACCTATACCGTGAGGTGAGATTCCCACGAGCAATGGCTCTTCAAGGATTGAACGAAAAAGCAGTCGAATAATTTGATGTTTATTGGATCATGATCAGGTTGTTACACGAGGGGGTTTCCACGTAGGAAACGGCATTAACTGGAAAGGACAGGTTTTCTCAAAGATGCGCAATCACACGGTGACCAATAGAATGACTGTATGCCCTTAAACACGAATTTCTTGATTTTGATACATTTTTACATGTTTTATCCTACTGCAATTACGATTACAGGCGACAGCAAGTTTGATATTGAAGTTTTCATATGTTTCTTGAACCAGGGTGTTGGAAATACACTCAAAAGGCACTATGAAACTTACCTTTTAGAATATGAATTGGCTCATGATGATGTCGATGGAGAATGCTGCTTGTTATGCCACAGGTACTTCCATAATCCCTCATATTCCTCTGTTCTTGAATTTTATGCTGTTTCACAGTTACAACGGATTATTTTATCGTTGTGAGTTGATTTCGATGTTTTTAAAATGCTCACTATTAGTCTTAGAATCAGCAACTTCTCCCTGTTCTCTTTTCACTTGTTATTCTCTCATGCGCACTCAAGCACACACACACGGCTTCTGGGATTCATGTTTATCCATGGGGTCGATTACTAGTGCACGATGACTTGAAAACATTCACTAGTATTCACTGCCCCCAGTTTCTCGTTTCTTGAATGTTATGCTCTGGTGCACACACACTCTCAGTCACACACAGAGAGCCTCTGAGATTTATGTTTATCCTTTGAGTCGATCACTAATGAATGACATTTTTAAACATCTAACAGTAGCGCTCCCGGAGATTGGGTCAATTGTGGTTTGTGTGGGGAGTGGGCACATTTTGGATGCGACCGGCGGCCCGGATTGGGTGCCTTCAAAGTAACATTACAAATCCTCAAGAACTCTAAACTGTGAGCTATTATTTGCTCATTTCTATGGCTGAAAGTTAACAGTTTCTTGAATATTTTGCAGGATTATGCCAAGACAGATGGGCTGGAATACATATGCCCACAATGCAGTGTTACAAATTACAAGAAAAAAATCAAATCAGGAAATGGATATTCTTGATAATTCTTTATGACCCACATATTTTGGGTTACGATTTTAACTCTATTTTCTGTAGAGGTAATGTGTTTCTTCGCCTTATTTGACTGGAGAAAGGGAAAAGGAGGGTTTGATGATGTATTGAGTTTGCAGAGAAAGGGGGGAAAGGTGCATTATTGAATACATGTGGTAGCGAAATGTAATTTGGGAAAGTATTGTAGGTGGTAGGAAATGCTCCCAAAAGAGGAATATGCGGGGGATAGTTTGATATAATAGCCAAATTAGTTACTTAATGTGTAATTATGTGCTTTCTGAGCCAAGACATTTTAGCTCTTTTTAGCTTTATGGAAATGTTATTTTGCCATTCTTCACCAATTCCTCTCTCTCAATAATACTCTTCCATTAAGGTTGATTTGTTTTGATCAAAAAAAGCCTAACTTTAGCGGAATAAAAAATTCTATATAGTATGGAGAATACAATGATAAATTATATATATATATATATATATATTTATATTGACTCAGAATATGAAGAATATTTATTAACTAGTTAGCGTTAAGAATATATATATTCAAGGTAAAGCTGCATTAGAAAAGGAATTGCTATTCCATTTGTCCCACTTAACTATAAACTCATTTTTTTATAGGGTTGTTTCATTTAATTAGACACATTTTTTTTATTTAGCAAAGTTTAAAACACAAAATTCTATACTCAAAAGTTAATAAGTTATTATAATTAAATATTGATATTCGTGTGAAAAATAAATGACCGATGAAGTACTAAAGAAGTTGAAGGAAAGTGTGTCTATGATTAAAGTTGCATTTTGAGATTCAAATCATGCTTTTAGAGGACCCTTCAAAGCTTATATTTGACATATTTAACTCTGTTAAGATCCTGTAAAATTTAATCAAGGCTTTAATTTAAGACCCACCTATTTCACTTCATTTAATGGAACTAAACAACAATTTCCTTAACTTATTCTGTTCACCAACGTCTGGTTTTGTATCAATTTAACGTGACAATTGATCTGGTTTTTCAATTTTTATAAGTTTTCTCTTATTTTAGATATAATTAATAGTAATAATAATGAATCATTAAGATAATATAAAGATGTTATATCGACGATAATGAAACACTACGTAGGAGGAGAGTTGGCAAAAATAGCCCGAACCCATAGGTCCGTCCAAAAGTCCGGGGTGCCCGAAAAAACGGGCCTAAAAAACCCATCCGAAAATAGCCTTGAGCCTGATGACCTTTGGGCTAAAAAGTCTAGGGTTTTTAGGCTAAAAAACCCGCCCGATAATATAGGATAAAATACTATTTTTTGCAATTTCATTTAATTTAATTATCATTCTGACATTTATATTTTGTATGACTTTGATAGGTAATGAATAAAATACTTTTAAAGTTTTAATTGTTTATTTTAGTATTGTTATATAATTTAAATTATGATCTTATGATATTTATATTTTATTTTTATTAATTATTTATTCATATTTTTATTAATATTTAAAGATGTTAAATGCATAGTTTAATTTTACGTTGTAAATGTTAATTTTTAAAAAAAATATATTTATATTTTAAATGAATTGAACTTTGGGCCCGGCCAAGAAAAAGTTCGCCCGCCTAGAATTGGGTTGGACCTCACATTTTGAAGTCCGATAATATTCGGGTGGGCTTGGGCGGGCCTCAAAAGTGGGAAAATTCCGATGGGCCAGGCCGGGACTTTTGCCACCTCTACGTAGGAGTATTAATTAAGATTGAAGCGGAAAAGGTCAAAATAGTAAATGTACAAGTAAAAAATAAGGACACGTGCGGGGTTCAGTTTGTACTGCAAAGAAATTCAGCGTCAGAGACGAATCACGACAAGGCTTCCCAACATACAATAAAAACGAAACGTGTCGCGTGTGTGTTTGCTTAGTGGTAGTGAGGTTAATGGCTAAAGTTAAAGTCTCAGGTTTGAATCATCCGTAACGCGGCTATGTAATTGTATTGTTAATGTAATTCAATTTTTTTTATAAAAAATAAAACCAAACGTGTAGCGTGCGTGTGTTGATGCCCAAGACTTAGATCTCGGGTTCGAATTTTTCGCAACGCGGCTATGTAATTCAATATTAATGTAATACATTAAAAAAAAAAGAAAAAACAACCACCAAGTGTCCCAACACCATACTCTATACATCCCTATTTTAAAATAGTACTAGTAATAATATATAAATAATAGTACACACGACATTCCATGTAGAATAAAGTATTATATTATAACAAATGGAGGTGTCAGTTTCAAAGATAAAATAAGTGTTTATTGAATACGTTTAGAACAGAGGCTCATATACGAAATACTAGCCATTCTAATAAAAAAGAAAAATTGAAATCGCTTAATGAAAAATAGCTTGAAAGACTAATGTTCTATGCTTTAATTGGTAGAGTTCAACTACAACTGTGTGTATCGTTTCGCTCAACAACAATTGCAGCACACGTGACGTACAATTTAGCCTCATTTATGTATTCCCTTTTTCAAATGTAGATAATAGATATTAATGTATAATATACATATCATTTGCCTAAACATTAGTCTCAATTTTCACGATGGATCACGTGATGAACATTAATTAATTAATAAATATTATGAAATATTTAAAGATTGAACAATGAACATCACCATGTTATTACGAAATATTGATAGCATTCAATTTACTAGATTTATTATACACATGGGAATTAGAGGAAGATATTAAAATCCAGCTTCATTGAGCAGAAAATTAAATGGATTGCAAGTCTATTATTGGATAAATATGTATTCAATGTAGTATTAATTTAGTCAGTAACAATGTACTCCATCATGAATGAGTTGTACAAATATCAATGTAGTCCATTTAAGTACGACATCAACTCAATAACAACCCAAATTAAATTCAGCTCCAAAACAGCATAGAACATGAGTACTCACTACTCAGTACATTACATGAACTATATATCTATATTAAATTATTAATTAACGATGATAATACTAGTATTAGTATAGACTTAATCTAATGTTAGTAGCTAATCTTGCTCAAGAAAAATCTCAACCATTCATTCATTCACTAATAAAGAAAAATCTTCATCATTTGAAATGGATGGAGTTTTTCTTTTACCAGCTCACACTGTGACTGTGACTGTGACTGTGCCCACTCTCTCTCTCTCTCTTTCTCTCCAAAATCCAACGCATAAATACTCGCACAGCTGAAATCGCATGAATCTGGACCTCAATCCCACCTCCTTCAATGGCGATTTCTCCAATTGCGCCTTTTCTCTCTACACTCTCGCTCATTATATCACTTTCCCACTCAATCCTCGCCTCCTCAGCGCTCCAACAGTCGGAGTATCGGAAAACCTTCATAGTTCGCGTCCACCACGACGCAAAACCCTTGGTTTTTTCCAGTCATAATCACTGGTACGAATCGTCGTTGAGATCCGTCGCCACCGCCGCTGCCGATGCCGAGGCGATGGCTTCTAGCCGCGTAATCCATTCATACGATACCGTGTTCCATGGCTTTGCGGCGCAGCTGTCGGCAACTGAAGTGGATAAGCTGAAGAGCTTGCCTGGGGTAATGGCGATTTTGCCGGAGCAAGTAAGGCACCTGCACACCACTAGGTCGCCGGAGTTCCTCGGGTTGAAGACTGGCGACAATGCTGGGTTGTTGAAGGAGTCGGATTTCGGGTCGGATCTTGTTATTGGAGTAATCGATACGGGGATCTGGCCCGAGAGAGAGAGCTTCAACGATCGGGATTTAGGTCCTCGGCCGGGGAAATGGAGAGGACAGTGTGTTGCTGGCGAGAAATTCCCTGCGACTTTGTGTAACCGGAAATTGATCGGAGCTAGGTATTTCTGCAGTGGCTACGAAGCTAGTAACGGGAGAATGAATGAAACGACGGAATTGCGATCTCCCAGAGATACCGATGGGCATGGCACTCACACAGCTTCAATTGCCGCCGGGAGGTATGTGTTTCCGGCTTCGACTCTCGGCTATGCTCATGGCGTCGCCGCAGGGATGGCGCCGAAGGCGCGCCTCGCCGCGTACAAAGTCTGCTGGACCGCTGGCTGCTATGATTCTGACATCCTCGCAGCGTTCGACGCCGCCGTAGCAGACGGAGTCGATGTCATTTCCCTTAGCGTCGGCGGAGTGGTGGTGCCGTACTATCTCGACGCTATAGCAATCGGAGCATTCAGCGCTTCTGATGCCGGTGTTTTCGTCTCTGCCTCTGCCGGTAACGGTGGCCCCGGAGGTCTGACTGTCACGAACGTAGCGCCGTGGGTCACCACTGTCGGGGCGGGGACAATTGACCGCGATTTTCCTGCCGTCGTCAAGCTCGGGAACGGAAGAGAAATCTCCGGCGTCAGTATCTATGGCGGCCCCGCTCTGGCGCACGATAAGCTATTCCCGTTAATCTACGCCGGGAGTGAAGGGAGCGATGGATACTCTTCTTCTCTCTGTTTGGAGGGATCGTTAGATCCTAATGTGGTAAAAGGAAAAATCATATTATGTGACAGAGGAATTAATTCAAGAGCTGCAAAAGGCGAAGTGGTGAAGAAAGCCGGCGGCGTTGGAATGATTCTCGCGAATGGAGTTTTCGACGGCGAGGGCCTTGTGGCGGATTGCCACGTGCTTCCGGCAACGGCGGTAGGCGCGGTAGCAGGGGGTGAAATTAGAAAATACATTCAATCAGCCCAAAAGTCCAAGTCTCCGGCAATGGCCACCATCCTATTTCGCGGAACTCGACTGCACGTAGCGCCGGCCCCAGTTGTGGCATCGTTCTCCGCCCGTGGCCCGAACCCGGAAACACCAGATATTTTGAAGCCCGATTTGATCGCCCCGGGGCTGAACATCCTCGCGGCCTGGCCCGACAACGTCGGCCCTAGTGGCATTCCATCTGATAATCGAAAAACAGAGTTCAACATCTTATCAGGAACATCCATGGCATGCCCTCATGTCTCCGGCCTTGCGGCCTTATTGAAGGCGGCGCATCCCGAGTGGAGCCCCGCTGCCATCAAGTCCGCCTTGATGACGACGGCGTATAGCGATGACAGCCGTGGGGAGACAATTCTCGATGAGTCCACCGGCAATTCCTCCACCGTGATGGACTATGGCGCTGGCCATGTCCACCCCCAGAAGGCCATGGATCCTGGTCTCGTCTATGATATCAGCTCCTACGACTATGTGGATTTCTTGTGCAATTCGAATTACACAACGAAGAACATTCAGGTAGTTACAAGGAAGGCGGCGAATTGCAACGGCGCGAAGAGGGCGGGCCACATTGGTAATCTGAACTATCCAACATTGACTGCAGTATTCCAACAATATGGAAAACATAAGCTGTCTACACATTTTATTAGGACTGTGACCAATGTGGGAGGTCCGGACTCAGTCTACACTGTGAAAATCCGACCTCCCTCTGGGGTGGTGATAACAGTAGCGCCGGAGAAGCTAGCCTTCAGGAGGGTGGGGCAGAAGTTGAATTTCCTTGTGAGGGTGCGGACGGAGGCCGTGAAGCTGTCTCCGGGGAGCTCCCTTGTGAGGAGTGGGTCAATTACTTGGTCGGACGGGAAGCGTTATGTGACGAGCTCAGTGGTGGTGACATTGCAACAGCCACTTTGATCTCAAGATTCTTGAATTTGTGGTGAAATATTTTGAATGAAGGTGGTGATGCTTGCCTGCTTGGAGTTTGGTGAATGATGATCAATGGAGATGATTAATGTATGATGGGAATGGAAGAGTGGGATCTCTCTCTACTTGAGAGAGTTGTGTAAGTTTGGCTTGTAGTAGTTGATGATGGTTAGTTGTGTAGATGTTTTAGAATCAAGAATGTTTGTAAAAAAATGGGATGTTCAGTGCAGGTGTACAAGATTAAAAAAAAAGTGATCATGATTCATGATCCTCTTGTTTGATGAAAATATGGAGATAGACATCCTTCATGCACAATCATCTATTGCATTGCGCTGTAATGTATAGAATAGCTATGAATTTTCTTAAGCAAAATGTAGTTGAAATTTCCAAATTTCTGTTGTGCATAGACATAAGATGAATGAATAGTTGGGATTATTTTAAGAGGGAACAAAGATTTGAAGTAAAAGAAAGAAGATGGTACAAGTGGGGCAGCAGAAACAATTTGTACCCTTTAGCAGATAGAGATAGTAATCAGCAATGCTGGATTGAAAGGGAGACAGTGAAGTAGGCCCCCATTACACTTCTCCACTAGGTCTCCATCATTTCTTTACTTTTCACTTTTTCTCTTACCTTCCATTCCATTCATTAATTTTTACCACAAAAAACAATCAACAGTAAAAATACTTGTACAGAACTAGTTGGCGTTGTGGCCCTTTAATTTATGAGAAAAGATGCAAGTTTTTGTTTGTACTAACTACTAATAAATAATAATACAGGTCAAGAGTCAAAACATTGCTACAAATCAATTTGGTTAGTAAACGGTTTAAATTGGACTTTATTGTCGATGGATCAAATCACTACAACATTAAATGTAGCTAATTTTCATCGCTGATTTAACGGTGCTGCTTTTATGATTCTAATTCACATCATACACCACATGCAATCATGCTGTTCTTAACACACTAAATTGAATTCACTCACAAAATTAATAATTTTAATTTATTTATATTTAACTGATATATAATGGTACTGGCAATACAAATATAATTGTAAAATTTCTTAAATTTTCTCTCTTTTTCTTTGTTGGGCTCTCTTGGCTTTGGAGTGAAGCAAAATAATTGGATTCACGACATTATAATTTAGAAGAGAACTTTACTTTTTCTATCATCCACAATTCTCAGATACTATGACTGACTCATAATAAGACAATCAAACGATTTTTCTGTTATGAAACTGGTGGGTTTCAAGTTTCAGCAACAGCCCAAATTATATTGGCCCAAAGGCCACTTACAGTTCTTATAGGGCTGAATTTACATCTATGACCATAGCCCAAAAAGAGCCTAATGTCTTGGGGTAGATTACTACCTTTGTGTACAAGTATTACAAAATTGATTTGGATCACTTGGGATAGTAATCATATAACTGAAAGATCATGAGTTTGATTTGGATCCAATTAAAATTGTTTGCCAAGATAGAACAACTTTTATGACATGCAACTAAAATGACTTTAATGACCTTTTAAGTGATCTATTAGATTACTTACATTGGTGACTCTCTCACCCAAATTTTAATTAAACTATTCTTTTTCTCACATCTACATTGACACATGGCACTATAAAAGAAGTAAAAAATTATGACTTGAGGGGCCAATTTGGATCATGACGTTCAATGATTTCACTATTTATATTATTTATTTAACTGATTTGTCATATTTGCATGACATTTAGCTAAAGTCACCAATGTGGGTAATCTACGTAGATAAGTAGGAGATGATGGACCTCCTTTTATTCTTTCTGGTTTCTTGTTGTTGAAGTGCTTGATAATATGTTGTTGCAACTTCTTCAACCAGTTGTAATATTTTTAGATAAACAATTGAACTATAAATAATTATTTGATCCGTTATCGTTGCAAGTAGATGGAGGCTACTAGGCAAGTTGCCCTTTTCTATATTTCATTTCTTGCAAGTTGATTATCTACTTCACAAATTTTCCACCTTTTGAGACTAATTAAATTAAAAGGAGACACATTCATTCATTGTTGTGGTCCACAAGTATATATGTATAAGAAATTATCAATTCTTATCAGTAAGGACGTTGAAATTCTTACAATTAATATGTACTTTAAAGATTATTGTATGGTTAGTGGTGATAAGATATGAGACAATAAATAAATTAGTAGCTTCTTTGTGGGACTTGGGACCAAACAAAAAGGAGCATATTTATGATTTGGCCTTCAGGCATAATTGAAAACCACCAACTACTTTAATTTTGCTATAATCCATGAATAATTTGAGCACCACAAAACAATAATTTTGTATGTTAATATATATGGTACGTGCTTACGTTATAGCTTTGCAACTTGCCATCATGAAATAAGAAATTGTATCAACTATGTGGACAGATGCGTGTATTTTACAAAGAAAAAAAAACATTATTGACCGTTGAAATATGGTAAAAAGAAAATTCACATTAACCTTATATATTCTATACCAAATGTGCTCAAAAGTTAAAAGGAGTTAGGTATTAATTGTGACAGCCGTCCCTTTTATATATCTTTCCAATCAATCACCAAAAGTTAGAATATTTTAGAACAATTTTTCTTGTTCTTATATTGACAAGCTGTAGATAAAACTGCACAAAAATAGAATCCCCTACTATTGATTAAATTATTATATTATTATTTGGGTGTTTATGAAATATATCCATTTTTTAATAAAAAATTGAAAATTATCTATTTTGTAAAAGATATAGGAAAAATATTGGCTTTTAATTCAAAGGACCTAAAATACCTTTAGTTAAAGTTTGATTTGTCTCTTTTTTGTTGATTCATTCTAACGATTGATAAATTATAATGTTTTTTTTTAAATTTAGTACAAATGATTTATTTTCTTATTTTTTGGAATTAATATGACAATTGAAATTAATATAGTTAGAATACAATAATATTGCATCTAATTAATTAACGAATGAAAGCAAATACCATATCGCTTGCTTGTTTGGCGAAACGAAAGATGTATTGTGAAATCTCACTACAAAAAAACATCAAACTGGCGACGGATTCACATTCCGTCGTCAGCTAACGACGGACTGGCGACGGATCTCCAAAAAATGGCTAACGACGGACTTCACGACGGACTGACGACTGATATTTTGGCGCGGAAGTAGGCGCCAAAGCTAACGACGGACTTAGCGACGGAAAAGTCCGTAGTCCAGCAATAAAAAATTTAAAAAAAAATTATTAATGTTAACGACGGACTTAACGACGGAAAAGTCCGTCTTTAACATTAATAATTTTTTTTAATTTTTTATTACTGGACGACGGACTTTTCCGTCGCTAAGTCCGTCGTCCAGCCCTTTAAATCGGGTTTCATCCCATTTCGCGAAAACAGACCGACATACGCGTTTCCTCCCTCTTCTCCGGCGATTCCAAGCTTCCTCCGACGAATCGAAGCTCCCAACACCCAGGTAAGTTAATTTCTTCCATTTCTCATCCCCTCTTTCTTTATTTTTCTCAATTTGTGACTTTGGTGCCGTTTATTCGCCGGGAAGAAGCTGCCGCCCCCTCTCCACCGCATCCCCGCCGCTGCTCGCCGTCGCCGCCGCTCTGCCGTTGCCTCTCCACTCCCCAGGTATGTTTTTTTGATTTTTTTTTAATTTTCTTAATTATTTGATAAATTTTATTATTTATTTTGTTAATTGTTGTTTAAATAAGTTAATTAGTGTTTCATAATTGTTAAATAGTTTATTTAGTGTTTAGTATGTGTTTGATAATTGTGGTTTTAGTGTTTAATTCAATTAGTGTTAATTGATTGTTAATTAGTATAGGTTTATTTAAATAGTTTAATTGTTTAATTAGTTTAATTATTTAAGTAGTTTTTAATTTAATTAGTTTAGTTATTTAAATTAGTGTTAATTTTTAATTAAATTGTTAATTGTGTAATTGATAATTAATTTTATAATTATAATTGTTAATTTGATTATTTGTAATTGTTATTTGTGTTTGACAATTAAATTGTGTAATTGTTAATTGTGTTAAGTGTGTTAGACAATTGGTAATCATGTTAGATAATTTGTAATTAACGGAACCGCCTTTTGCCATTCCGGCGCCGCCTCCTTCTCCGGTGAAAGGTATGTAATTAATACTCTATAATTTAATATTTTTAATTTAATTATGTTATGTTAAATTGTTAATTAGATTAGTTAATTATACTTATTAGATTTGAATAATTTAGGTTAATTGTTTAATTATTAATTAGAATAATTTAGATTAGATGTAATTTAGTTAATTAATATGTAATTTAGTTAATTAGATGTAATGTAGGTTAATTAGATGTAATTTAGTTAATTAGATTTAATGTAGGTAATTAATTACATGTAATTTTGTTGATTAAATCAACAATTGTTGAATTTTTGTGGAATTAATAATTTATCTTTAGGTCAATTACTTGTTTAAAATTATTTATACTAAATTAGATTAATAATTCTTTAGGTCAAATTGTTTAGGATTATCTTGATTTAGATTAATAGGTTAATTGTTGCATATAATAATTGAACAATTTAGACTAATTTAGAATAATTTAGATTAATAATTGTTGCATTTAATAATCGAATACTTTGTTTATATTAAATTTATGTCTAATTTCTTAATTAGTTATAAATTTAATTAATTGTTTATGTTGTTAATTTAATTGTCATTGCTAGGTTATTTTTTGTCTCCATTTATTTAGTGTGCAACTCAGATTACAGTGAATTAAGGAGATTTAAGTGCTACTATGTGGGTAAGGCTAATGTCGGTTATCTAGAATGTAATTGGTTGACATTATTTAGATTAACATCTGCATTGTCTTTGGATTGTTGGCGTTTTTTGAGGTTGTGTTTTGTGCTCACATTGTCTATAATGGGTGGACTTGGATTTCTCGGTGAAACAGAAGATCTGCAATGAATGTCTGATTAATAGTGGCAGAGGGAGTGTAGTATTTGATTTCAACTAAATCATTTCTTCTATCTAGATGTTTCCACATCGCTTACACTTGTACTATTCAATCTACAGAAGTCGATCTTGGATGGTTTTCTATTCACTCTCATTGAAAGGATGTTCTGGTTTGATGCTTGGTTCCTTTTCCACATAGATTTTTTTTTTCTTTTTGAAATGTAGACGTGGATATTGTTGAGTGCCTTGTCACAGGAGGTGTGCTAAGATGTTCTTGTTCCATAGAAGATGAAAAAGTTCAATACACTGTTGAGGTTCATGCACCCTTCTGTTTAGGTTCTGCCAGATTCTGGTGTGTTTGTTCTTTCCCTTTTGATTAGTCTGTAGCTCTTAGTCGTGCTATGCTAGGTTACTGTTTGTCTACTCCGTATATTTGATCTGCAGGTTACATTAGTCATGGTATTTGTAGCACAGATTCTATGAGCACCTGAATTTCTGGTCCAAATTGGTGAATGAAAAGATGTAAGTAAATATATTTAAGGTGAATGGATTATCAATTAGGCTTTATGACAATTTTAGATTTGAAATTATAAAATCATGTTTTGCCCTATAGTTGATATATTTTACTATTCTAATTATCTTTATATGTTTACAAGTGACATTACAGAATTTAAGTTCTTTTTTTTTCATCTTGCAGGTTAATTAGGATGATAATTACTCGAGGCTTGTTCGTATCTTGACACCATATATGTGTGAAGTGAAGTTAGTTGCACATTATCGTTTGTAAATAAACATCCTTGTATTAGATAGAATCTTATGAGTTTGAAAAATATATTGTAGGAATTGTTAACTTAAGTACGAAATTTTAAATAAATTTAATTACTTATTTTATTAGCCCAAGTTATTTATTTTACTTGTATATTTGTTTTCATTATTAATCATAAAAAAACAAAAAAAATAATAAAATAAAAAAATTTTAAATATTTTTAAAAAAAAAATTTAAACTAACGACGGAAAAATCCGTCGCTAAGTCCGTCGCTAGATAATCCGTCGCTAGATAGTCCGTCGTTAGCTCTCCGGCGACGTCGACGACCACCGGAGGCAATCTAACGACGGAATCCAATCCGTCGTTAGTAATGACGGACAAATTCCGTCGTTAGTTTGTCGTTAACTAACGACGAACTTTAATTTCCGTCGTTAGTGGTGCTAACGACGAAGGAAATACAGACGGAAAATTCCATCGTTAGATCCGTCGTTAGCCCTCCGAGACGACGGAATTCTCGGGCTAACGACGGAAAAATCCGTCGCCAGAAACCTTTTTTTTTGTTGTGTCTAAACCCGTAATTTTCAAGAATAATGTGTTATGAGCTTAACGAGCTAAAACCCTTTCGTGAAATTCGGTCTTAAACTGAAAATCCTATCGTGTTTTGCAAAACCCGAGTTGAAACCGACTGGGTTTTCATTTTAGGACCGGATTTCACGACTGAGTTTTACTTTTATTTTTATATCTGGATAATGTTATGATTACAAAAATATTTTTTAGTATTTAGTTGGACGGTTGGAATCATGTGAACGTAAGTTAATAATACAACAACGATAAATTATTGTTTAAATTATTTCTCACATGAATTTAAGGGTATTATAGACTTTTTGAGTATTTTTCATGTATTATTTATAAAGTGGGTAATTTTCATTTTAAGTTACACAAGTTGGCATTTTTTATAAATATCTCTTATTATTTTCATTCGTTTTCCATTTATAATAATTTTATTTTTGAACACAAATATTAAGAAAATAATTTTTTGTATCTAAGAAGACCAATCCCACTAAATTTGACTTACTTTTATTAAAAAAAATATATTTTTTTAATAAATGAATCAATATTATTATTATTATTATTATGTCATTAAAAGAGTTATAAATAATGTGAGGGAAAAGTATTATTTATATAATAATTCAAAACCGTTGAATATATAAATAAAAAATATAATAATAAAATCGATAAATTATAAAGATAATATCCAGTGTTGACATCAACAACACGTTCGAGACATGTTACTATTCAATTATTAGGTGTTGTAAATTGTGAGGTCGAAGAAAAGGTACACAAATTGTCGCGTTTTGCTTTGCCGACTTAAAGCTTGCTTACATTAATTCCCACTCACATTATATTACTATGTTATTCAATTTTATTTATTTATACAATCAAATACAATTATGTAGTGTACTTTCTCCATTTAATCAAAATTAAGTTTGTACGTTGTGATATTTTTACTTTTCAACCTATATATCTTTCCACGTGCAATCAACATACTAGCACTGTAATAGTCAATTAGGTTTAACTTAATTTAAAGAATAAGTAGCTATAATAAGATACAAATGGAATGTAAGTTATATATTTTAATATAATAAAGTGGAAGGTAATGTATATAGGCGATATACTATGTTATTATTACATTGTAAAATCATTATGCACGTGACAATACACACACACACACGTATTCTCATGCAATCAGTCATTCGACAAAGTCCACGAAGTAAAATTTGGTTTGCTCTTCTATTATATTCTAATACCAAATGTAACTTTTTTCATAACCTTCATATGTTATAAAATAATTTGTTTTATAAATTAATAATAAACTGCAAAATTGTTAGATTAAAAGATTCCATGCCAGCATTTGTTTCCTGTCAATGAAATGCAGCTTCTGTCTGTACTCAGTAGTCAGTACCAATCAAAGGAAAATCATATGCAATTACTTGATAACCCTTCTAATATGAATGTAATGTACTACTCCCTCTCACACAATTCTTAACCTCTTTTACCTAAAAATACTACTCCCTCCCGTCTCACAAGATTAGAGACATTTTATATTCAAATGAATATAATATTTTAATCAAATGTCTCTAATCTGGTGGGACAGAGAAAATAATAATTTTGATTAAATGAGCCGAGAATAGTGTGACAAAGGAAGTATATTTTATTGATTATTCTTCTTTCTTTTATTGAGGCTACAAATTTATCCTATTTCTTATTAATAACATCAATTAATAAGATATTTTTATTTTTGTGTAAAAATATATATTAATGAAATTTAAGTCAACTTTACTATAAATAATACTCTCTCCATTCCATTCCATGAAAGTGATTTTCTTTTTTCCACAAAGCACATCTATTGAGAAATGAAATATGACTACTTTCGTGGGACGGAGGGAATAAAATAAAAGTACAATTAAATTTAAATTAGCATAATTAATCAATGTATCAATTACACAGTGGTAGAAGTCGTAATAAGGGTTCTCCGCAGGGGTAGAAGCGTCAAATGGAAATAATGCCACCTCGTTCCTCACGATTTCCTCTTTTTGCTAACCTCTGCTCTGCATATAAACAAAACCTGCCATCTTTGTTAGAGCCCATTCCAATATTTTCAACAACAAATCAAAGCAAAAACCTATCCTACAATGTGCGGTGGAGCTATAATATCGGATATAGTGGTGCCGGCGAGCCGGTCATCGGCGCGACTGACGGCGGATTTGCTGTGGGGAAGCGCCGTCGCCGGCCTCAACAAGAAGAAGAATCAAGGAAACTATCAATCCAAGCAGTCGAGATCTGCTACGATCATCAATTTGGAGGATGATTTCGAGGCTGATTTTCAGGATTTCAAGGATCACTCAGATAATGAGGACGAGCTCAACGCGAAGAAGCCCTTCGGTTTCTCCACTTCGAAGAGTTCTGGTTTAAAAGGTAACGGTGATTCTTCTTTTGGTTTTAAGTTTTTATTTTCTTGTTTGACTATACGGTGATGTTTTCTGTTAGGCTGTTGTAAATGAATGGTTTTCGAAGTTATCTAATTGGTCAAGATGCCATTTTTAGGAATGAAGCTATGATTTTGGCTTTCTTCTTTGCTATTATATGTGTTTTTTAAGTTTTAAATTGGTAGATTTTTCAGTAGGCAGCTCAACTTTCTAGTTAAGACTATTATTTTGGTATCAAGGTCTGGTTTTTAATGTTAATTTTAGCTTCGGTTATTCTGTTTTATTTGGAATCTGGATAAATGAATGTATTAAGACATTTACTTTTGTGTAGAAGCCAGTTTCTCTAATCTGAATCTGATAGCATCATTCCTCTGTAATTCATGAAGGGGTACCTCTATAACTGGTAAAAGCCTGCTTTTGAAGCTGATGATTCATGGTGAGGTCATGTGTGGTGATTAATTGTGTGGTTTGAATTTATGTTTTGCAAATTACAGTCGCTGATATCTGAAAATTTTCATTTTTCATGAGATCATATCATTCTGTGGATCAAGTCCTTTAGGCCTGTTATTGAACCAAGAATGAATTTTGTCGTTCGTTTATGATAAAAAAAATATAGGAAATAGAGTCGGCTTTCGTGAGGCTTTCTTTCAATTGCATAAACTGATGTACCTTTTCCCTGAAACTACCACCACTGCATCTGTTGCTGCCGTTTCATTAGTGTGTTTTTATTGTTGTTCACTCTTTGATGATTGTGGTTTCTTGTTGCTTCTATGAAGGTATGACTGTGACACCCACAGACACTGCTGAATCTGATGAGGAGGCTGAAAAGTCCTCAAAAAGGAAGAGGAAGAATCAATACAGAGGGATCCGGCAACGTCCGTGGGGAAAATGGGCTGCTGAGATCCGTGACCCAAGGAAAGGGATTCGTGTGTGGCTTGGTACTTTTAACACTGCTGAGGAAGCTGCTAGAGCTTATGATACTGAGGCTCGTAGGATCCGAGGAAAGAAAGCTAAAGTAAATTTCCCTGAGAATGCTTCGCCTGTTGCCTCCGCTAAGGCAAACTCACATCAAGACATTCCAAAGGAAATCCCAGAATCAGCTCAGCCCAACACAAATGAAAGCCTGAATTTCATTAACATGCTAAATGATGGCTTCTATGACTCATTTGGTGTCGTTGAAGAGAAAACAGAAGTGAAGCCGTTTGGCTATGCTGATACCTACCTTGCAGCTGATGAGAGTAATCTAAAACCGCTTACGCCTATTAATGGAACAAATGTTTACTTCAGCTCTGACCAGAGAAGCAATTCCTTGGATTGCTCGGACTTCGGTTGGGGTGAAAACTGTGCAAAAACTCCAGAAATATCATCAGTGACTGTCATCGAGGACGAACAAGCTTACTTTATGGAGGATGTTGTCCCAGCAAAGAAAGCTAAGACCAATGATGAGAACACCTCCAATGATCTATCATCATTCGACTCCCAGATGAAGCTATTTGAGATGCCATATCTCGAAAGCAACTGGGATGCTACACTCGATGCTTTCCTTAATGGAGATGCAACTCAAGACTGTGGCAACACAATGAATCTTTGGTCTTTTGATGATGTTCCCGCCATGATGGGCAGTATCTATTGATGTTGCTCAGCATCCCAAACTTTCTGTAAATAAGGCTTACATGTTAGTGTGTTCTTTTAATTGTTCTGTTAGTCTCTTGAAAAAAACATCATTTTTGCTATAACAATTTTGTTATACCGAGACGAATCCATGATTACCGTGTTGATCTGTTTTCCTTGCTCTGCTATAGGTGCGTTTGTTGCTGTTGATCAAGATCAGCAAAATTATAAAGCGCGCATATGCCATGGATGGTGTTGTGTTGTGCTAGGGCCTCTGTAATGTGCATTATCACATAGGTAAACTAGGTTGAATTCGTGTTTGAGATTTTCAAAACTCGATGATGAATATATGCCTCTGTCTGTATGAATGATTTACTATATATGCATTAAACTCATATACACTGTTGTTTGTTTCCAGCGGGTGTGTACAGAGCATTACATGTTCAACACCATTTGTCTGTTCATGCATCAATCGAAGAGGTAGTCATCTTGATTGCGAAGTTCTTGGCTAGTGTTGATAGCCTTTTAAACTATTTTAATACTAGCAACACGTTCAGCTTGATTAATTTATGGGTTAATATACCAAATTTGGGATCTGGATTTGAGACTTTCCCGGTCCCGACCTAATCCCGACGGGAATCGGTACCCTGAGTCCCGAATTTTCTAAGAGTGGGACCAAGATTGAAAATTTTTGGGACTCCCAATTTCCCGAAATTAATTTTAAAATTCGGGAAATTTGGTCCCGTTCGGGACTTCGAGACCAATCAAGACTATTCGGGACATTTTTTTTCGGGACGTGACCAAGACCGGGACTTAAAATTTTCCAATTCCGGAACTCGTGAGTCCCGAAATCCCGATCGGGAGAGACAAAAAATTAATTAGTTTTTTTGGTATTGGCACCGGGACTACCCCCGTCCCGATTCTGACCACTACTTTGATTACCCAACGTGACTATGCAAAAATGATTGTATATTCCGAGGGTCAGAATCTTCTTAGATTTTTGCACAAGCATAAAGCAATCAACATTCTTCCCTTGGAAAGCCATTGTTTGAGAAATCTTCATGCACAAACATAAAGGCATGCAAAAAGAAACTTGAAAAAATTCCAAAGAATTTGCAGCAAGAAAAGAATAGGAGCAAGATAGACATACGAAAAACATCTCATTCCTTTTCTAGAGACCATCTTAAAAACCTCAAAAACAGCTATTAAGACACCACATCTTCCAATAAAATGAAGAATTTTGTCCCAAATGAGGAAAGAAACACCTTCAGAACATTCACTTTGTAAGGATCAAAACATCCCATTCTCTTACAAGAAGACCATCTTATTCTTCATCTTCTTCATTTTCTTGATAATCTTCATCGTTGCAGTTCCTCTTCTTTGCATCTTCTTCATTGTGAAGCCAAAGATTCCTAATTTTTCACTGGAAAAAGTAGATGTCGAATCGTACAAGCTCGACTTGAGCTCCCAAAACCTCGTCGTTTCATCAGTCTTCTCTCTCAACTTGAAAGCGGACAACCCGAATAAGGTTGGTTTGAGCTTCGAAGCCTCTAGGTTTTATGTCCTAAGCCAAGGATTGGTGGTGGGGTTGATCAGAATTCCTCAGTTTCATCAGCCCCCATTGAGCAGAAACGTAAGCGTCCAAACACGAGTGCTGTTCGAAAGCGTTAATGTTAGTGAAATTATGGATAGAAATTCAAGAAAATATCAGTCTTCGAAGGGAGCTTCTGATGATCTTAGAATATTAGGCGACGTTGCTGCGCAAGTTCGGATTTTTAACATCGTTTCACCAAAGATCAAGGTAAAACTAAAGCCCCATTAAAGTTTTATATTTTCATATCCTCCTAAACACACACTTAATGTGTTGTTTCTGTGTTGCAAGATTGCTTTGGATTGTGGTATAAACGTTAGCCAGTCGAAGTTATCAGTTAGCAATATTGAAGTTTATAGCATGAGATGGATTCCTAATCAATTGGTAATGATCAATTTTGAATTTGCAGGCTTCTCTTATATAATTGTGTTCTTGATTGTGGGTTTTTTGTGTGATGAATATGCAGTTTTCACTTCCTCTCAATTCCCAAGCGGTCTCCAAGAAATGTTCTGTAGCTATATTGGTGTAGCCGTTAATGGCATTTCAAGATGAATTCAACATATTGCATATCCAAATTTCTTCAAATTCCACAAAAATGTGTGGAGGATTAGGATATTAGATATATATATATATATTGTTTATATGTATCCAATTTAAAGAGGGTGATTTCCTATATAATATACCCTCTTCTTCTTGTATATAAGTAGTTGGAGTTTGTAATATACATTCATTTTTATTAATTTTTTCGCTACAAATTAACAAATTTGGGATGTTACATTATATTTTTGGAGTCTCAAGTAAATCGAGTTCATTTATAATTTATTCTTAGGCCTATAAGGCCGCGATTTTGCTACAACAAAGACCCACCTAAGACTACAATTAGTAAAACAACAAATAAAATACTTATACAAAAATTTTCACTACAAAAGTTTAACTTATACGATATAAATTGAATCAAATAATAGATTTTGTGCTTCATGATTCTTCAGCAGGACAATATACTAGTATTTTTTATATAGGTACCAAATGATAGATTTATTTGATTTTTATTTGGAAATAATTAAATATTAACTATTTTGTTCACAAAATTATTATTAATTTTCTCAAATTATTATTAATTTTCTTGTTTATATGCACTAACAAAATTATTACTCGATTCAATTTTAATTTTTGAATAAGAGGACATTCATTCACTACATACAACTTAATTGACTAATAAATTCAGGAAAATTCAAACACCACCCAACATATAATACCCTTAAAATACCCTTAAGTTAAACATCTTTATTAAACAATCAAAATTAGTAATAATTTCGTGAATACATAAAATATTATACCTAATATGGCATATTCAATCAAAACAGTCAAAGTCAACTCCTTGTACGGCATTTAACACTCCTTTGCACGTGAAAATGATCCAAAATCCACCATCCATATACTACTAGCATTATTACAAACAACACACACACACACATATATATATATGCCAACTATTTACATGCATATATTTTTAAATGACACAAAAATATTTGTTTTGTTAAGTAAGTCAATGGTTGCACTGAGACGTCATCTTATAAAACTTGATACTCTCTTACATTTTTTCTTCCAAGGAGAAGAAAGCCAACAACAAAGAAAGAAATACTCTAAAATTACATCCAAATATATGGCGAAAATAAGTTTGTTACTCATCTTGATCTCAATCCCACTCATCATCAGCCACCATGGCTGCAGGAAAAAGCCACCGCAAGTGGCGGCGGCGCCCCTCTTCATCTTCGGCGACTCCCTCTTTGACGCCGGAAACAACAACTACATCAACACCACCACTCTCGACCAGGCCAATTTCTGGCCCTACGGCGAGTCCTACTTCCCTCGCCCCACCGGAAGATTCTCCGACGGCCGCTTAATCTCCGATTTCATCGGTAATCCCATTAGAAGATTCAAACTAAGAAGAAATATGAAGAAGTCGAAACTATATATATAGTTTTTTATTTCATGTGTTTTAATTTTGTGCAAGGTGATAGCTGAACATGCAAAACTACCAATGATTCCTCCATATTTACAGCCTAGAAATTACCAAGATATGCAGAGTTACCATGGGGTGAATTTTGCTTCTGCTGGAGCTGGGGCTTTATCACAGACCTTTCAAGGCATGGTATGCATGTTGCTTTATTTAATTTTTAATTTTCCATATTAATATATTTTATTTTATTTTCTCGTGCTCATGCAAAGTTCAACTCGTGCATATTTTTTTTATATAGCTTATCTAGATTGAGTAAAAGGAAATTTTAGAAAAGAATCAGATGTAGACAAGTGTACATGCATGAACGAATGTGATAAGGTAAAAGTGAATGAGTGAATATATAAAGGGACAAGCAAATCACCCCTTAATGTTTTCATTAAATTAATTGAAATATTAAAAGTTGGACTAATTTGCACTTCAAAATTTTATAAAGGGTTTATTTGCATCAAAACAAATATTAAGGGTGAATTTGCATTTTATTGAAAACGGTAAGGGGTGATTCGCCCCTTATCCCAAATAGTTAAACCTATAATATGTCATATATTAGCAACAAGTAGGCAGTAGCTACCTAGTTAGAGTGAATCTCAAATATTTTCAACACTTTACTCAAACCCCACTTTGAAATATGACACAAGCATGCAACAATATTTTTTAGTTTAGTTTTTGCATTGATTTTAAATATAACCCAATATTCCTAGTAATATATATTCTTCGAAGGTTAGGTTAATATCCACTTTAATTTTAATTAATTTAATACATGATATATATGAGGTGAGGAAAGTGAGAGTTTGCCAAACTGATATGCTCATAGAGAATATAATGTTAGGCTATTAATCTAATTAAGTAGCATATAAAGAATTAAAGATAATAGAGTTACATGATTGTGTTTCGAGTTTCTTAAGAAGGGTATCTGGCTTCTTACACACCTAACTAAATGTTCTTGAGAAAGAGACAGAGATGGTAGTAGACTTTGGATATGGGCCCAATTATTGTTGGACCTGTATAGCCTGGCCCAATAACGACAAGCTACCTCTGAAACCCACATGCACAAATCATTGTATTGTCATTATCATGGACTTAAAAAATTATGGTATCATCAAGGTTTTAAAAGGCGTTTTTCGCCTCGAGGCGTTTTTTTATAGAGGCGCGAGGCGTAAGCCTCAAGGCGAACCGAGGCGTATACTCGAGGCGTAAATAATAAAATCACACAAAATCATATCTAATTACACCTTAATTACATATTTACATATAATTACACATAATTATATTAACATATAATTACACCTTAATTACATATTATTACATAATTATATTAACATAAATTACAGAAATTAAAAATAAATTACAGAAATTAAAGATAGTTACACCTTAATTACATATTTACATATAATTACACATAATTATATTAACATATAATTACACCTTAATTACATATTTACATATAATTAATTATTACACATAATTATATTAACATATAAATTATAATTACACCTTAATTACATATTATTACATAATTATATTAACATAAATTACAGAAAATCAGAAATTACAGAAAGTCGCGTGGCTGCTTCGAGGTGCGCGCTGCTTCGAGGTGCGCCGCTGCTTCCAGACGTGCGCCGGCGAAAGACGTGCGCCGCTGCTTCGCCGGAGGTTCGCCGCTGCTGCTTCGAGGTCGCGTGGCTGCTTCCAGACGGACCAGACGTGCGTCGCTGCTTAATTTCTGATTTTTATGTAATACCCTAATTTTAATTCTATTTGATGTTTAATTATCTAATTTATTAAATTTGGGGCAAGCCCATTCAAAATTGTAAAGCCCATATCCTATTTATGAAAAGCCCATCAGTATTCTGCATTTTCAGTGTTAATTTCTTCTCTGCATGAGGCGTAAGCCTCACAACCGCCTCAACCGCCTCGACCGCCTCGACCAGCCTCGAGGCGCAAGCCTCGCCAACACACATGAGGCGCTGCCTCAGTGGCGCTTTTTATCCGAGGCGTACCGAGGCGCGCCTCGAGTACGCCTTTTAAAACCATGGGTATCATTATTGATCAAAATAATATTCCCACTAAATAATAAGTGGAAGAAAAAGTAGTTTTTGTAGAGTATGGCGATTTCATTTCATGCATGCAAATAATACATTATACAAAATGCTTTGTTCCTTCTTTTTTATCAGGTAATTGATCTCAAAACACAGCTGAAATACTACAAGAGGGAAGTTACAGAACTAAGGCGTAAAATTGGGCATGATGAAGCAGCTAGAATTTCATCAACAGCAATATACTTATTCAGCATTGGCACCAACGACTATATGAGTCCCTTTCTCTTAAACTCGACTCTCCTCGCCTCATATCCTCACTCAAAATACGTCCACATCGTGCTTGGGAATTTGTCGGCTGTTGTTAAAGTGAGCTCACAAACTTTGATCCCAAGTAAATTACTGTATAAATACATTGTATACTCCGAAACTTCATCTTCACAATTTGTTTATTGCAGGCAATACACAAAAGAGGGGGAAGAAAATTCGTATTCTTAAATTTAGGAGAGTTGGGATGTTTCCCAGGCCTAAGAATTCTGAAACCAGAAATGGATGGTGGGTGTTTGGAAGAAGCTTCAGATTTAGCAGAACTTCATAATATAGCATTAAATGAATTACTGGCAAAAATGGAGCAAAAGCTGCATGGTTTCAAGTATTTCCTCTACGACTTCAAAAGCAGTCTTTCACAAAAGATAACTCAACCCCTCAAATACGGTACATATATATCCCATGCATTTTCACTTGCACGACTTTCGTGTTTCACATGAATCGGGATCCTGCAGGGTTGGATGAAGCGAAGGTGGCATGCTGTGGAACGGGGCGTTTCAATGGGGTGTTCAGCTGTGGAGGGAAGAGGCCGGTGAAGGAATTTGAAGTGTGTGAAAAGCCAAGCAAGTATGTGTTTTGGGACTCTTATCATCTCACAGAGAGGGTTAACAAACAAATGGCATATGAAATGTGGAATGCAAGCACAGAGAGAAACAGCCTGAAGAAACTATTCCTATGCTTCTAATGCATTTGCGAGTGCATTTCTTTCCTAATATATGATAGGTTTCGATTTTTCGTTCTTGGTTATATGTGGATGGGCTATGACAGAATTTGACTTCTATATGTTTAGAACAAGTAATTCATGATTCTTATCAGTGTTATTATGAGGCCAAAATAATATCAAAGCAAGTTTAGTTTCCAAAAAGAAAATACTGTCTATGTTTAAGCCAAATAGAGTTCAGAACTTAGCATTGCACCTGAAAAATCGGTTAGTACCTTCTCGACTTCTACCCATGCCATTAAATTCTACATCGCATTGCAACCCCAGACCTCAGCATCAAACTCCAATACTGAGTTACATAATCCTATCATTTATCAACCTGGCGAAATAAAAGTAAAAATGTAGTATCACAACAAAATCTAGCAAAACACCAATAAATATGAAATCCAAGAACTTCAGAAAGATTGCAAATTTCAACCTCGTTGAACTCAAAGATGAATTACAGCACCAGTTCATGTGTATGACATGGAGTAGAATAAAAATCCTGAAGAATTCTAAAATTAAGGAGTTTGCTTCACCAAAAATCATTACAAGTGCAAGACCCATTTCTAAAATGATGAAATCTCTTGCTATCTCGAGCAACAATTTCTCTCCCAACTATCTTCGACATAATCTTAAAAACGTTGTGGCAATCGCTGCACACACGAAGATTCTTTATTATACGTATAGAAGCACGTGCAGGCGAAGTCAAGAAACCATGTGCAGCCGCAAGTCTCTCACTGTGAGCCATAAGAGCTTCCTCCTTGGTTTCGTGATCAACATCATGGAGGACGCATTTCATCTCTGGTACATATCCAGCCTCTTTCAAATGCTGCTTCAATGCCCTCAGCAATCCATACAACCTGTCATTATCGGGATGAGATCTATCTCCTGCTCTATATTCATGGACTTTATGCCTAACATCGAGAGGACCTTGAACAGTTGATTTCTTCTTCTCTTTCTCTTTCTCTTTCTTCAAATCAGAGGCACTCAGCGGTATGAGGCCTTCCCGTGATTGCTCGTTCAAGCGTGTGGGATCGTGAAGCTGAACAAGCTCAGCACATCTGTCCCCAAGCACCGTATTTCCATGTATTCTGCAGAACTTCATCAAGTTTTCCCATATTCCTGTGGATGGTTCGACTGGCATGCTCTGAATGAATTCTAATGCTTCATCCAAGCATCCAGCAGTCCCAAACATATCAACTATGCTTGCATAGTGGTCCATAGCAGGAATGATACCATAGTCGGTCCTCATGGACTCAAAGTGCAACATTCCTTCAACAACATCACCTATAACACCACATGCAGAAAACACCCCATGAAACATTTTTCCATCGGGTCTTAGCCCGGATTGTTTGAACTCTGTAAACAATTCAAGGGCCTCTTCTCCGTGACCATTCTTGGCGAGCCCAGATATCATGATATCCCATGACGTCAGATTACGTTTTAACATTTGGTCAAAGACGGTGAAAGCATCTTCCATGGAACCGCATGTAGAATACATCTGAAGAACCTTATTATACATTCTGACATCAAGATTAATCTTCGACTTCACAAGATGCTTGTGGACATGTCTAGCTTCATCGAGAGCATCATTGTCACCACATGCTTTCACCAATGCCATATACTGGGTGAGATCAACTCGGATGCTCTCCTTCTCTAGCAGTAACAGCAGCTCCAATGCTTCTTCCAGTTTTCCTTCCCTGGTAAATTGATCGAGTTCATCCAGTTTGCTAGTGGCTTGATTTTCTTGAGTATCCGTTACTACTCCACGCTGATACTCGTTCAATGTTTTCTGGTAGTCCCCTGCATTAGAATAATACATTCCAGCAACGTTTTGAGGATGAACTCCACCATTGTTTACATTTTTCGCTGGCATAACCTCCATACCACCATAAAAATCTCCTCTTGAATTCTCTAAACGCACTCCACCATGACTTAGAGACGTCGTATCAAAAAATCCACCATTATTATAGCCATTAGAGCTCACATTCTGCTGAAATGTACCATTTCCCATCTGCCCCCCAAAGTTCTGGCCGTAAATCTGGTTTGGAATCCGGTCCGCCTCACCGCTGACTATATTCCGACCAGAAATCCGGCTATCATAATTCGAAGAATTATAACTCAAGTTACTCAACTGATTAATATCATTGCCACTACCATTGTCATATATGTTAGAGAAATTCAACGTATCAGTGCCACTTTGCTCATAAACCCTACTAGGGTTTTGGTTCTGCTCGATTCCACCTAAATTCCCACCATAAAACTGATCATTTTGGTTAAAGTTTACGTTACCCGGTTGACATTCGGCACTGACTCCATCAAAATTGTTGTAAAAATCAGCTGATTCAGTGGCAGTTCTGAAACTCCTAACAGAATTAGGGATTTCAACAGAGCAGCAATATTGGGAGGGATTTCTCCTCCATAACTTGATTGCGCGTCTCATAGAACTGAACGTGACGCCCGCAGCTCTCCTGGTGTACATAGCCTGACTAGCCTCGCACGATGATTCAACTCAGTGAGTCGATCCTTCTAGGTCACTGCTTCTAACAATTTTGGAGGCAGCTGAAATGCAGAAAGTGGGACGGGGTTCAGTCAGAGACTCAGATTATCTATAAATGGGTCGGGTCTGAAGTCCGAATACCCTTTCATGTTAAAAGTCAGCCCAATGTTTTGATTGGGCTGAAACCAATTTATAGGCCCAATTAATATTTTCTAATAGTATATTGCTATTTTATGTTACACTCTTCTTCATCATTCTTCTCTTTGCAACTTTACATCTCCTGTCACATAATTTGAACTACTACCAATGAAAATAACTCAAATATTTAAAAAATTAAAATAGATATGATAAACTTAAAATAAATACTACCGGCACCGACTTACTCCACAAATTTGTCACTAAATCTTGATTACATATTAAATCACTTTCAATCACTCGTTCAAGTAAATAAAATAAAGTATATTATAAATCATACTCTCATACAATATTATCGTCCTATACGATCTTTACACCTACATTGAAAAAGAGTATGAAGCCATGGCCCAAATCAACAATGACTCAACGCCATTTCTTTAAGACATTGTCGTCATTTAGGGGCCCAACAGGCTAACACATTTTCCACGCACACAATTAGGGCCGACAATTTTTAACACGGCACGATAATTTAACACAAGCCGACATAAAATTAATGAGTATAAGTTAATCTTTGTTAGATTCATGTCCTTATCATGTTGATCCAATAAAAACCTATAAAATTTTCGGATTGAATTCGAGTTATCTGCAATTTCACTTTTCAATCTTTACATATCATGTTTAACATTTTTATTATATCATCCCACCTTTTGTGTACCTTATGAAGCAATGCCTCTCATATTCACAAATTGTATAATATCATTTATTAATTTATTATTGCACCATAATAATCAAACTGTATAATATAATGTTGTTATCAAATTGAGTAATTATCATGTCATATCAACAAACAAAAGTGTAAGTTTGGATATAAGTTGGGTACGAGTTTGAGTTCGAATTTACTGTAATTTTAACAAGTCGAGGGTCATATTTGAACTTAACAGGATGGATTATTGTCAGATTGACCCGATAACAACTTAATAATTCAAGAGCCACAATTATCATACCAATTTTTATTTATATACTTTTATACATTTTGTTTTTCCTCCTTTTTTGTGAAAAAAGGTTTCTAGGTGAGCTTAGAAAATCAAGTTTTGTCCACATCATCGTTTGTGAAAATACCCACGATATTCACGAATCATAGATCACAACCATACGCATAATTTTCATAAGATATATATAGTGACCATTTCAATTAAAACTAAGCAATTAATTATTGTTTGTTTTGCAATGGTACCTAATTTTGCTAAAAATGATAAAAAAAAAAAATTGTGCTTATATTCTCTAAAATATAAGTGTTTGAATAATTGCAACTTGTTAAGTATTAATTTATTTTATTTTGTACTTTTCTAAATCTAATTCAATTTCACATCTTATATCATATAAATTAATTTATAAATTTTACATTTCATCTTGTAAGTTCATGCTAAATGGTTCCAAAACTATGAAATCACATAGCGATATTTCAATTATTTTTCGAATTAATTGATAGTTCAATTACAATTTAATCCGTCAGTCTAATTGTAAACACGTTGATAAAAAATTAATCATTGATCTTTCACATACATTAAGTTAAGAATAGGAGGCGTTTGGGACAAAATTATCATATAATTTAATCCCTAATTTATGGAAGCTCAACATCCCATAATATTAAAAGCCACCTTTCTTTTTATTTAAAAAATAAATAATTTAATCAAAGATTCAACACAAATATTTAAAATACAATGCATCACCTCAAAATTAAGAAAAAAGAGTCCATCATGAAGTGGATATAAAATGTATTAATTGCATTGGTTTACTCACAAATAAAAATCGTGTGGGCCAATCGTCTTTATCTCTGTCCTAATTAGTGCGTCAAGAAATAAATATATGTATTATTGTCACTTAAATTTAATTATGATGGTCAATTTTGTTTTACAATCAATTTAATTATAAGACATTTGCACATGTATAAAATTTTTCTTTAATTGTAGATAGAATCACATTAATTATTTTTTTGACTTTAAATAATAAACTAACTCTAACACTAGGCTACGTGTTTGAAGAAAACAAAAATAAATTAATCAACACGTAATTAATAAATACAAATATCAAGTGTACCACCAAGAGAAGTTTCTAACTAATTGACAAATTTCTCTACTTTGGTTTTTTAAATCACTATTTCTATACTTTGTTGATAATATTATAATATATATAGTCTCGACCCTCAATTATTTACACTCTCTCTTATAATTGCACATTCTAGCTAGTGCGTGTAGACATACATTTCAATTATAATTAAAAAGGAGTCGAATTCATATATTTTGTATATATAATATAATACTTCACAAAATGAAACGAGTAGATATATAGACTTAATTATAAGATTAGATTGAAATGAGTTAATACAATTTTCAATATGTGTATTTTTTAATAATATAAAAAGGATATTTACATCTGTTTATTAGGCGGCACATTTGATATAATTGTCGTGATTTACATGAGTATATATTTTCTTAAACCCACTTAACTTTTAAATATAGATATATTGAGGGGTTGCTATCGAAGATATTTTTGCAAAAATGCAAAATATGTATGGACTCGTGATTATCTTTATTGACAACGCACAAAGTTCACATTTGTGTTCATCTATTCATGATTACCTAACCTTAAATCTGTCGTTTTGTGAATAAACTTTGTTGATATATGAAACCAACATTTGTATATACTATTCAATATATAATATTTAATAAGTATTTAATTAAGTTTATAATCCATCACATTATTTGGCTTTTTTTTGGGAGTTATATTGACATGTTTTAGTGAGTGGAAAATAATATAATCTGAACAGAGTAAATTGCCATTAGATCAATTTCCCACTGCAAAACTTAGTCAAACATAAAAGTCGCAATTAATAAAGGGGCGAAAATTAAAATAGCCCTTTTTTAATATTAAAGATAAATAATAGCCCTAAGTATAATAAACATAAATAATAGCCCTTTTTTAAAATAATAGGCGAAATTACCCTTCTATTTTTTTTCTTCATATTTTTGGGTTTTTATTGGAGAAAAAATTATTGTTGCTCGTCGTTCGTCCTCGTCGTTCAGCGCTCGCCATTGGATTTTTGTTGAAGAAAAAATAACAGTTACCGACGCTTGGATTGTGAGAGGAGAGGTGGGGAATTTACTCCGCATGTTTGTGTTCGTGTGTGTAGTATGTTTGTGTCGTGTGTGTGTGTGTTCGTGCGTGTATTTTGTGTTTATGTTCGTAATGTATGTGTGTGTGTTAGTGTACGTTCGTGTATGTAGTGTGTATTTTCTTTAACACACGAATCCCGCGAGTCCGGGATCGCGGGATTCGTGGATTGTGCATGTGTTCGTGTATGTAGTGTGCATGTGTTCGTGTGTGTGTGCATGTGTGTTTGGGTCATTCGTGTATGTAGTGTGCTGTGTTCGTGTGCGTTTACGTGTTCGTGTGTGTGTGTTCGTGTGTGTAGTGTGTTTGAGTCGTGTGTGTGTCGTGTGTGTGTATGGAGTGTGAGTTCGTGTGTTGTAGTGTATGTTCGTGTGTGTGTAAGTATGGAGTGTGTGTGTTCGTGTTTGTTAGTGTGTGTGTTAGTGTATGCTCGTGTGTGTGTAGAGTGTGCTTGTGTTTGTGTGTTGTTAAGAAAACACTAAAACACACGAATCCCGCGACCCCGGGGTTGCGGGATTCGTGTGTTTGTCCATAATTCACGTAAAACACACGAATCCCGCGATCTCGAGGTCGCGGGTTTCGTGTGTTTTAACAATTCACGTAAAACACACGAATCCCGCGACCTCGAGGTCGCGGGTTTCGTGTGTTTGTATATAATTCACGTAAAACACACGAATCCCGCGACCTCGAGGTCGCGGGATTCGTGTGTTTAGCGAAAAGGGCATTTTTGTCCAAAATAAATAAAAAGGGCTATATTTTATCTTTTTTATCTGGAAGGCTATTATTTATCTTTTACAAACAAAAAGGGCTATTTTGATACATTAACTCATTAATAAATGTATATACGTAAATGCAAGATGATCAACACTTATCACCGCCAATAGTATAATAATATAAGACATAATACAATATACTTCTGGCTTAGGGTTTTCCACGGCCGTACGTAGGTACGTACCTTTGATTGGTTTAATTAATTAGGCTTTAGAATCGGGGACGGGACTGGGTACCCTTCCCGAATTTCCGATTTCCAAAAACAACAATTTTTTGGTCTAGTTCTGGTCTGGACTTTTGAGTCTTGAAATTGGTAAATTTTAAGTCTCGGATTCGGTCTCGAATAAAATTATTCTAAATGGTCCCGAAATTTTGAATGAGACCAATTTTTCTTGAATTTTAAAATTATCTGAAAATCGAGAGTAAAGATCGGAATTTGGGACTCTCGAATGTCGATAATTTCTAATTTTTCAATCTTGATTCCAAAAAATTCGAGACTAGCTTGAAATTCCGATTCATGTCGGTACATGGGTCGGATCGATAAATTAAGTATCAATTTTCAATTTCAAATTCTCACCCCTATAATTAATATATATAGATATGACCCTTTAAAATAGAAGGTTATTGGGATATATATATATATATTTTTATTATTATTATAAGTTGCATCTTCCAAACATGAGTACTCCTTAATTAATATTTTTCATGTGCCCAGTCATGGATCTTGTTACATTATAAATTTAATTTAAAAATCATCCATATCATATTCAAGTCTATGAATTTAATTTGATGAAACCGTTACTATTTTATTTTGAAATAAATAACCCAATATAATATTTTTCATATAAACATATTTCATTCGCGAAAAAATGCTGGTTTGGAAAAAATTGGGGGTCTTAAGTGAATATAATAATAGTTGAAGGAACATTTTGGTAGAGAAAAAAGAAATAGTGATGATAAGCATCTTATTATGGGGCCAATGATTGAGCGTGAAAGCACGGACTACTTATCACTGTTTTATAAACACGTGGCGAAGCTGTCATTTTAGCTATTTGCGTGTACGTGAAAATTAATACTTTTAAAATAATTAGTTTTTAAAAGGTATATTCTCCCTTTTCAAGCATCAAAACTTTGTGTTTATCTATTTTCTACCCCTTTATTATATACCCTTTATAAATCGTAAATTAAAACTCAACCAAATTAAGTCTTAATCAAAAAAATATGGACGATTGGCTACGTGGAGCTGAAAACGTGATATCAATATTTTTGATTTGCAATTGAAAACTGAACAGAAAATATTAAATAGATATTTATTATATAATACAATTAATTAGTATATAATATATCAAATCGATTTTCTATATTTATATTTTTTCAATATCAAATTGGAAGTGAAAAATTGAATTTTTGTAAAAAAACTGAAATTGAACCTGATAAAAAAAATTGAACTAAATTTATGCCCAATTCGATTCGATTTTCGATTCTTTATTAAATTTTGTTCAGCCTAAGGTGGATGTTAGTTTGTCATCCCTTCATCAATGCATTTACTTAGTACATCAACTTACTATCATTATTCTTTTTTAGTAATAGGAACTGTCAGTTCTAAATTCTAATCAACCTATGATTTCTCAAATAAAACTTACTATCTTTAAATTTAATAATGTCATGGATCACATGCAAATAATGAATTGATGATGAGAACAAATATATTATAATTAAGACTCATTTTTAAATAATCAGAACGACACACAATACTCTTCATATAAGGTAAATACTGTTTCATTTAAATTTGTAATAATAATATTTCATCAATGCTTCGATTAGCTGTATGTCTACTACTAAAATGCATGTATGACATGAATAAAACATAAAATAATAATAGTTATCTGCAAATCACATTGTTTGATGCTCAGGTTATATGGTAAAAGTGTAGTAAGCGTAATTTTAATTAGAAAAAAGAAATAAAGGAAAATGCCACCGAATATTTGACTTATGTGAGTAGGAACGCTAATAAGCATATGCTGTAAACAGCTGGCATATTCTGGGTGGCGCTACGTTGCACTGTGTGGCCAACCACACCATCTTTTTTTTTTCTTTTTTTAATTATTATATTATTATTATTATTATTATGTCATTTTCAGTAGTAAAAAGGTGTGGGCCCATTATTCTTTTATCGTCACAATTGTTAATTTTATAATAATAATATTCGATTTAGTCACTCTGAAATAATCTCTACTTTCCTAATAAAATTGCAATATTATGTAGTGATTTTAAATGAATTTCGACCATATCTCGAGAATACATGCATTACCAAAACAATATTATAATTATAATAATAACAATAATCTAAGCCACAGAATGTATGATCAAGTTTAATTACAATTAAATTATTCAATGTAGACTTGAAAATAAATTTTATTATAGTGGAGTATTAAATAAACGTTTTGTAAAACAATAAGAAGTTATGATTTATGAAATGGATGAATAATCTATGGTCAATTATACTGTGAGTTGAGATGTTTAGATGTGGAAGCAAGGTATGATTAAAGTCTAAAGATATATTCGATTTGCATAAGCTAAGACTGATTTTTTTAAAAACAAGTCTGATCTAAAAATCTAAAACGACACTCAATCATAATTATTTTCATGGAAATTCAGTTGAATTATTATTTTTATATATAAAAATATTAATCGTTTAATTGCGTTCGATATAAAATTAATAATTTATTTATGGACCTAAAAAACATGATATCATTGTTGGGTTATAAAATAAAGAGCCATAATTATCAAGCAACTGCCGCAATTAATAAAACTTTTTCTAATTTAGAAGCAAAAGAAAAGTAGGTTCAAGAAATATAAGCTGTAAAATATCGGCTACTTTGAAAAATGAAAACACCCAATAATTACACAGCTATAGAATAGAAATAATTATTATATTCCTTATTCTCTCTACACGCCATTTTTTGTGTGGACGCAGTCGCCGGAGCTTTGCTTCTCAATCTTCTCTTTCGATCTACGCACTAAAAGCTTTATTTCGACTACTTTCTCCTCAATCTGTAGCGTGGCTCTCATTTATTCTGCTAGTTTTGAATTTTCGAAATTTTTGCGATTTGATTTGGTGAAAAAGGAGTCTCATTGTACTGATAGTTGTTGGTGAAGAGGAGTTGTATATTGGATTTGGATGCGTGTATATGTGAACTGAGTTGCTTGCGGAAGTTAGGGTTTATGAAGCGGGGTTGACTTGCAGCTTTTGCGTGGATAATTTGTATGCGATAATTGGATTTGAGAAGCCCGAGCTCGAGGCTCGGGAATGGGAAGTGTGACCATGGAGAATGAAATGAAGGTTCCAGTCAATGTGGAGGCGAGCTCTGGCGGAGTAGGTGACGGAGGTGGCAGCAGCAGCAGCATCGACGACAAGTTTCAGAAATACATGCTTTACGAAACTCGTTCGGTATAACTATTTGATCTCGTTGTTATTTACTTGTTTGAAAGTGAATTGTTTGTTTCAGTTTTACTTTGACTCTGTGCTGTGAATTTGTGGAACCTTTGCTGATTTTGATTGGTGGAGGTCCGACTCTTTTGGAAGATCGTGGAGCTGCTTTAATTTTGTCGATTTTGTTGTGAAGTAATTTGCTTTTTGAGCTAGTATGTATGTCAAAATCAGATTTCAACCTATTGGGATGTGATTGTTTAAAGTACACTTTCTTGAGAATAAAATGTTCAGAATTGTTTAAAATTAAGTCTTTGCACACTCCCTTTCTTGCTTAACCATGTAAGTTGCTGCTAATGCTTACCCTGAAGTTATGTTGTTTATACATTGTGTTCTATTATGCAAAATTTCCTGGAAACATTGGTTTAAATCTTTTTAACCCATTCATCATGAAATCGACACTGAGTATCGAGGCGTGATTCCTGCATATTTTACTTGTTTAAATGTACTAATGTTCCTTAGGTCACTACATTATTCGCCTTCCATGGGGAGAAAGAAATGATTCATTAACAGCCTTTACGTTCTTCGTTTTCTTGGAGATGCTAGTTTGAAGTTTTTGAGGTTGTGTACGATACATGTTTGTTCTATGCTTACAATTAGCTCACTCATCTTTTCTTTTTGATCTAGAACTTTTATATGTTTGGTTTCGAGAGAAGGAAAAAGTACTGGAAAGTCTTGAAGATAAGCAGATTAGAGCAGTCTGAGCTTACCATCATTGAAGATTCGGCAATATACACTCAGGATGAACAAACCGAGCTTCTGCAAAGAATTGCTGATGGAAACAAGTCTACTGGTGGGCTAAAATTTGTCACCACATGCTATGGAATTGTTGGTATGCTAATCTTAACTTTTTTACTTTTAACCAAAAAAATTTGTTAAACCATTAAAATTGTGTTTTGTTAACTAACTTGCTTGTGTTTCTTCCTGTGGTCACAGGCTTCATAAAATTCTTGGGACCTTATTACATGATTATTATCACTAAAAGAAAGAAGATTGGCACGATATGTGGTCACGCAGTGTATTCCATTTCCAAGAGCGAGATGATTCCAATACCCCATTCTTCTGTGCACTCAAATATGGCTTATTCTAAAAACGAGAACAGGTCTTTTGCCAATTCCACATGTAAAAAGTCACAGTGTTATTATGAGAGGACAGAACTATTAAGATTGAATATGCTTGTTATGTTTCTGTATCTTGGTTATTCATTATTAAATATTTAGTTACTCTTTAAGCTTTCTAATGTTTTACCTTTGTTATAGCATCTCCTGTTAGTTCTACATTTTGGAGGTCATCACTGTAATATATCTTGAATGCACCATTCTCTAATTTCAGTCATATGATGTGAATTGTTTGCACTACTCTAGTATCAGAGTGTTATTTCCTGAAACAACCGAGAATACAATGGTCATATATTCCTTTTAGAGATCATCGTAAGCTCAATTCTTAGTATATCCTCCATAGTTAAATTCTTCATAGTGCCAGTGCCAGTTTTTCCTAGTGAATGTGCAGGGGCAAACCACATTGGTGTTGTGATGTTAATTTAACATGTTGAATGAGGCAAGGTATCACCAGAGTGCAGGGGGACATCTTTTGCCTTTTAGTTTTAATGTTATCTTGCATTGTTCTTTTATATCTTGCTTTTGAATCAGACTTTTACTAACTTTATTTTGCCTCTTCCTTCTCTTTTATTGATAAATAGATACAAGAAGCTTCTACGCAATGTGGATCTTACCAAGGACTTCTTTTTTAGCTATTCCTACCATGTTATGCTTAGTCTTCAGAGGAATCTAAGCAAGCATGAAACAGGATTATCCCTCTATGAGACAATGTTTGTCTGGAATGAGTTCTTAACTCGTGGCATTCGTGGTCAGCTGAAGAATTCAGTTTGGACAGTAGCATTGGTTTATGGATTCTTTAAACAGGTAATTGATAATAAAAGTGGTCCACAAGTGTCGGTCCATATTCTTTGTTTTCCTCGTTTGTTACACTACTTTTGATGCTCTATTTCTGATTGCTTTGCCCAGTTATTAACTTATTACGAGTCCCTTGAGATATGAAGAGTAGCTTTCCATTTTTGTTGTAGGTTATGCTATCTATCCTATGAGTTCTTTTACTTTCTGAAATTATTTTTGAGTGGTCCAACTATGTTTTTTTGCCTTTTGTTGGCCGCGCCTGAGGGGTTTTGTCGGATGAAATTGTAATGTTCCTGGGTATATTTACTGAAATTTAAATCACTGTTTCTGTAATTCATGTTATGTGTCTTTATCTATTTCTTGTGATATATTTTATCGACTACTAGCTGTCTCTTATATTCCAGTTTCTTCATGTTAAATTATAAAAACATACTTGATTTTCATTTCAAATCTTTGACAGGTTAAACTCTCAGTATCTGACCGTGATTTCAGTTTGATTCTCATTGCGAGACGATCACGTCACTACGCTGGCACCAGGTCCTTATGCAATTATAGTTTTATTAATATAATTTTAATCTCTTGTTGCAGTAGTACGAGTGTCAGCAAGAACAGATTTTTGCTATGTACATTTATCATCTTTCACAAACCATTTGTAGCATTTATGTTTGAAATTAAAAGCATTCATAACACTTGAACAGTGTCAGATATATCCTTAGTGGATCAGGGGGCCTCTATTCAGCTACTTGACAATTTCGTTCTAAAATCCTAGTAAATAACTTTCTCTTTTTTGCCTGAACGTATTTACCTTTTCTATTTGTGACACAGATACTTAAAACGTGGTGTTAATGAAAAAGGTCGTGTAGCAAATGACGTTGAGACCGAACAAATAGTGCTTGAGGATGTGGTGGGAGGAAGACCCAGGCAAATATCTTCGGTTGTGCAGAACCGGGGTTCGATACCCTTATTTTGGTCACAAGAGACCTCAAGATTGAACATTAAACCTGACATCATATGTATGTCTTCTAAAGTGATTAATGTAGTTTTAAGCGCTTCTTGGACACTTCTGATTCTACTGTTTTTGCAGTGTCGAAGAAAGATGATGCATATCAAGCCACCAAGCTTCACTTTGATAATCTAGCTAAGAGATATGGGAATCCTATAATTATTTTAAATTTGATTAAGGTAATACATTTGCATTGACCATTGGGCTGATGCTTCTAATGTGTCAGAATCTTTGTTTACATTCTCTGGATAAATAACGGTCCAAAATCCTATTAAGATTCCATTTCTTGATTGCCAGACTCGTGAGAAGAAGCCCCGAGAATCTATTCTACGTGCAGAGTTTGCTCATGCTATTGAAGTTATTAATAGAGATCTCTCACATGAAAATCGCTTGAAGTTTCTTCATTGGGATTTGAGTAAACACTCCAGAAAGTACAGATAAAAAATTCTGCCCTTTTGATTTTCTCTATGTTGTTTCTCTATTGAATATTGTTGCCTTAAGATCTCCCTGTGTGTGCTCTACAGTAAAGCAGCAAGTGTGCTGACATATTTGGCCAAGGTAGCAGCTAACGCCCTGGATTTAACTGGTTTTTTTTACTGTCAATTGCCTCCATTTTCAAGGTAAAGAATGCAGTTCAATCATTGCTACATTAAGTAGGGTTTTAACTTCCACAAAAGCAGTCATCAGAATAAAACCGTGCTTTTCAGTCACCAGAGTTTCTTCTACTGTGAGCGACCATATATTGTTACTTAATTAGTTAGTAAATACGATGATGTCTTGTGACAAGCCAACAATTTTTTGGATTTTCTTAAATAATTCTTTCGTTCTTTGTTTTTGTTACCTAAATTTTGATCAAAATGTTTGATGTGTTTATTTGAATTTAGTTTTAATTAATTTTATTCTTTTTTTTTTGTTACATGCTTCTTGATAACTGGTCGGCTCTTCTACAGTCAACTCCCATGCAGTAATAATTGCAATGTTGATTGCCCTGAAGAAGACACTTTTGATGGTGTTACCGATGTGACGGCTGAAGATAGCACTGATGGAAGTGATCTGAATTGTTGTCATACTGTAAATATTCCATTGTTTCAAAAAGGAGTATTAAGAACAAACTGCATAGATTGTCTGGACCGGACAAATGTTGCCCAATATGTGTATGGGCTTGTCGCTCTTGGTCATCAGTTGCATGCATTAGGATACATGGATTGTACTAGTATTAGTTTAGACTCCTCACTCGCAGATGATCTAATGAAGATTTATGAGGCTATGGGCGACACTCTTGCTCTGCAGTACGGTGGATCTGCAGCTCATAATAAGGTATATATTAACCTTGAGAAGTGAAAAAGACTGTTATTACTTTCTTGCAGCTTAAAATCAGCTTTCATCTTACGTGTGGGTATACATAATGTAGTGTGATGTTCATGAGTCAAGGTTTGCTATATCATATGCACCAAAAAACTTTGATAAGATGTTCTAGTTTTATATTCATTTGCTTTATCGCTTTACTTTGACTCTATTGAATAGATCTTCTCCGAGAGAAGAGGTCAGTGGAAAGCAGCAACACAGTCCCAAGAATTTTTGAGAACTCTTCAACGTTTTTACAGTAATGCCTACATGGATGCTGAGAAACAAGATGCCATAAATGTGTAAGCCAATTGGTCCTCCCAAAGAAGTTTAAGAAATACTCCCTCTGTCCCATTATTTATGGCCAGAGAGTCAATAAATCATTCACAATTATGATCAAACGGAGCCATAAATAATGGGACCGAGGGGGTATATTTCTTATTACTAGGCATTTTGAACATAAACATTCTCATAGATAGAGTGCTTAATGGGTTTATATTATACTTCATTTTTTCTGAGCAGGTTCCTGGGCCATTTTCAACCACAGCAGGGTAAACCAGCTCTGTGGGAACTGGATTCTGATCAACATTACGGTGTCGGAAAGCGTGGTTCCGATTTTGCTTCGGAAAATGCTAGGTATTTGCCAAAATGTATCTCCAGTAGCTACTTCAATCATATCACTTTGTTTATGCTGATGACAAGCAAAATCTTTTTAACTCATGGATTACATAATCTGCGAATTCTACAATTTTTTCATATTAAATGGCTAAGTATTAGTGAAAATAAACATAAATTGGTCCTTCTCAAAATTCTTATTGAGAGAAAGGATACACCAACCTTACTTTTGGTATGATTTCTTTTGTCTTGCTTATGTGAAAATAACATGAATTTGCAGGTCAATAATCAAAAGATCGTTATCTGACGGTAACATTCTTTGTGATAACAATTCACCCATTGTTGAAAACAAACTCCTTCAGATGGATTCTTCTGAAAGACAATTGCCTGTGGAGAATCAATGCTGTAGCATGGGTCTTTCAGAATCAACTCCAGAATTTTTGACTTGTGAAAGTGCTATGGCATATTCCCGGTATGAGTTTCAAATTTCACAAATTGATGCCTTGATCACATAAACAAACCATTTGACCATCCATTTGGTCATTCAAGTGAACACTGCTCTTTACAAAATTTCTGTAAACATGGAAATGTATGTATTACTGCACTTCTGGGCTGTTTTATTCACTACAAATGATTGGATGTGTCTATGCGTTTGCAAAGAAAATAACAATTAAGGAAAGTATGAAATATAACTTTCATGAATTCTTTGTAAACACCTATCATTATCTTGCTATCAACTTGTTTATTCAAGTTTTTGTGTTCAACATTTGATGTCCTCGTTGAGCATAAAAAAATATTCTAAATGCATTTTTGTTCTTCAAAACATGTCATCGTACTAGTTAAGATCTCTAGACATTGCTATATGCCAGCTTTTCATAATCCTAAACATTTTTACAATGTGTCAAGTTACGAAATGCTTACTCATTCCATTTTATGTGAATTTGTTTTATATTAAGTAGTCAAGTTACCACAAAAGTTCTTAGAATTAGGCACTTTATAGGGTCCTTATTTAATCTCAAGTTAGGTGTTTCAGTTGCATATATGTGAAGGGAGTACAATGTTTTTGACAGTCTAATTTCGTCTGTAGGTATACTCCCTCAATGTCACGTACACAACTTTTCTCAGACATGCAACAAGAGCATTATCTTGAAAATGAGAACACATATTTTGTTGATCGCGGAGATTCATTCAACTGTTCAAACTTTCTTGATGTTGATTGGATATCTTCATCCGGAAACTCTTGTGAGGAAGAAACATATGAAAGGTAACTTTTTGTTCCGTAAATAAATGTTGTAAGGTCCATAATGCCTATCATTTTTAGTCTAAAGTAATGTAGGTGCCTTCATGTGTTCTGTGTTCTGCCAAAATTAATCTTTTCAATATTTGCTCATCTTAATTCTTTTCCTAGCTTGATTTCTTTTACTGAGTGTACTCGTGATGATTTTTGATACTCTTAATTTGTTACCTCTTGAACTTCTTGTTTTAGTACAATAGAAAATGATCATGAAACATTGAACAATGTTAGTACTGATCGTTGCTAATTATGTCTTTGATTGCTGTAGATCATTGCTAATCGGGTCTCCAAGTGTTGGCATGTCTTCGTGTGAAATTAAAACGGAATCAATCTCATCTTATCAGTCTGGTTCAAGCTTGAAGGTGAGTTTACTTCTAACATATTGTTCAATCTTCAAATTATAAACTCACAGAGAAGTGCTTGACCAAAAAACTATTATTTATGTCCTGTTTTGACGAGAAATATGAGAGCTTTTTGGTCAAAACAAACATAAAGGAAGTATAAAATGTGTTTTGCTAGTTATTCATACAATTTTTCATTCTAGGGTAAGGAATTAGCTAGCGGTGACCTCGGATATGGCTCGGCTAGCACCTCACTCGACCTCACCGGATTTTCCGACAATTTTGTGCGTTGGGTGACGCACGGGAACATACTTTTTCCTTGACGTCCACCAGGAAAAAAGAAGCTAATATTAGCCATTGTTTGACTTCAAGAATCCATCCAAAGGATATGGATTAGTGACAGAAATAAATGGATGATAGAGAAGAAAACTGGATGAAGAAATTTTGGTACTCACATAGCATGGACTGAAGGAATTTTTATGTTGTACATTTGCACAACTAATTTTACCGGTGGACTAATTATTTATAACTTTTAGAGTAAGGATATTACACTCCTACTTGAATCCTTTTTTGTTCTTCCCCATCTTCTTTAGGCTTTGATTTGTAAATATTAGCTACCTTTGATGTGTTGCTGGGAGTCTATTTTTCATTTTCATGTACATATATTTGGATTGGATCATTTTAATGTATTTTTCTTTAATTTTTTTGTCATATCTAATCAGTTAAAACGGTTGGTTCCCTATTTATTATTCGATATATATATATATATATATATATTCAATGTACATACACTAAACTATTCATTTCTACAGCACTGAAGAAAGATTAACATATATCTCTCTCTAACATACGCACACTCACACAAGGCCATTTCAAGAGATGGCAACCTCGATAGACTTGGGCTTAGGCGGCGGCGGCAGCTTCTCCACCACCACTGTGAGCACCCCATTCTCGCACTTGGCGTTGATTGCCGACACGTTGCAATTCTCCGGCAACCGGAATTTCCTGGTGAGCTTCTGCGGCGGCCGCCTCTCCAGCCGTACATACTTGCACCCTTGTTCTTCCTCTTCACCTTCCTCTCTCTTCCTCTTCCCGCTGCTCTTTATCACCAGCGTGTTCTCCTCCTCCACCGTCACCTACGTTTTCCAATAATTCATCCAGTACATAATTTGTACCCATCATACCATCAAAACTCCTTCATCATAATAGAGCACTGAGCGTATGAATTTCATACCTGAACATCCGTTTTCGACAGCCCCGGAATGTCCAAGTAGAAGATGTACTCCTTGGGCGTGTCGAGAATGTCCGCCGGGAAAGTGGAGCCGCCTCCGCCGTGGTGAGGGGTGGGATGCAGTATCTTCTCGAGGGTCTCTGGGAAATGGAGCAGCTCGGTTATTGCTTCAACCACGGAACTCATCTAGTATTTTTTGCAAATGAGTGTTTGATAAAATGCCCAAACCAAATTGAGATGATGGTGCTTGGTGAAGCCCAAGGAGATGAGCTTTAAAGTGGCAGACTGAAAATTCGAGAAATGGTGGAGAATAGTCTAGAACCCACAAGCAATGCCTAGAAATAATATACCTGCCTCTCATCTCGAGTTTAACTTCGAAGAGTCATATATCCTTTTCAAGCAAAATATTACTACTACTATTAAGAATTACTCCACTATTCTAATACTAATCTATGGAGTATCAAACACTTTATAAAATAAATATAGCCACATTACATTTTATGAATAATCACCATCACCATATAGTCACTTTTCTCCTCACTCACCATCATTTTCTCTCCCTCTTAGCCGCGTTGCAGCATCTCCGGCAGCCTCCTCCGCTATCTTAGTCAAAGTCTCCGGTAATTTCATACAACCTCTTCAAGAGCTTCTCGAGGTTAGCGATGTCATCACCCGTTTCATTCATCTTCTTCTTCTTCTTTCCCGCTGCCTAATCGTGCTTGCGGTTAGCTATTGCTTTGTCTCCTTCCCTCCCTCTCCCTCTCCGGCAATGAACACCACTCCATCTCTCCCTCCTTCGGTGGCATGCCTATGCCCACCAGCTGTTTGTGAAAATCCCATCAATTTAAATTAAGAACCATTATATATATTATGGTTATAAATAAGTCAAATTACTCTAGTAGTGTGATTCTACTCGTTAACTCATTAATAAGCATTTGATTAATTTGAATCATAGAATGGTATGTTTTTTTTTCCTTCTATTTATTTGAATCACTGGCAATGCAAGTTTTGTAAAACAAACAATTTATATTTTATTTTTATACAAGTAGATAGATGTATCTAAGTTTGCCCCAAAGTCGCAGCTAGAAATCGCGCATCTCCCTACCTTGAAAAACAAAAATTTGCGCATCGCGGTCGTTTTGTTTGATTCTGGCCCACTCTTCAAGTCCTCACTCAATTTCTCTTTTTCTTCAGTTTTTGCAGCTCAGATTACCCTCGTGAAATGTCGAGGTTCCGTGGACTCTGGCAAGCTTCTGTTAATGCAACTAAAAGAGGTAATTTTTTCAATTTACCTTTTATTTTTATTTTCTTCGTCATCAGAAATGTTTGATCTTTCCTTTATCAATGGGTGTTTAAAGTTCCTCTTCCTGCCAAATTGTACACATTGTAGAGTTGTTCCTATGTATCGTTTCCTTAACTGGTTTAGGGACTCGAATGTATCTAACAAGAACTCCATGTGTGCATTCTGCAGTTGTAAGTATCAGTAAAAACATGTACTTGATTCATTTTTTTGGTTTTGGAGGTATGTTGTATGTTATAACATTGGAAGGAGCAACATATAGAAAGCTTAATGTCAGCCTTGATGATGATGGTGTTACGATGGGGGGATATGATAGAAATCAAATAATTCAAATTATATGCATCTTTAGGTAGTATGTAGCTCGTTGATGATTTGGTAATATAATAAGAATGAGTTGATCAGAATCTAGAGTGTTCATTTGATAATAACGTCCCTTTCCTTCAAGGAATACATTAAGATATGGTATAAGTGTTACTGTTTTCTTTCGTCTTGCAGCTCTTACATGGAGGCCGGAAGACTTGCTTCCTCCAAGCGAAAGATATATCTTTAAATTTGACACGAAGGAGGAGCTAAAGCGATGGCATTTGTATGCAGATTCTGAATTTAATGGTAAAATATAAGACGTTTCTATATTCAACTGTTTATACACTCCTTATGTTCTATTTAGATTTATTTAAACGTACATGAAAGATGAGCTTGATCTGTGGATGGTGCCAGTTTCTTGAGAACATTCAAACAAAAGATGGTATTATTGTTGATATTGATACTTCTAAGGGAAGGTGTGTATACTGTTTGTCAGATCATTAGCATGTAAGTTCCAAGTGAGCAGTATGTACGAATAGATTTTTGCTAAAAATAACACGGATCGAATAGGAAGGACAATTTCAGATGCGAGACTCTTAAAATGGTGAAAATTACTTTTTCAGGTATGTCATCAGCGTCGTTGCATATACAAGAATCTATCAATGGATCGAGTGGTACTGGTTAGTAGAATATCCCTTTACTCAGACATTGTTGGGGTGTTATCATTAAAGCCCCTTATTCGGCTGATGAGACCACCAATTTCCTATTTCATATATCAGTGAAAATATAAATCTTCTTAATTAGTGTTATATTTGTTTGTATGAGTATATTGTCAGCATCTAATAAGTGTTGTTCCATGAAAAAGTCTTATACATCGTCAGCATCTAAGAATTACTTCAAGGTAGAGCATCTTTTAAAATTTCATATTTCGGATTATACTTTGTCTACCTACGTAAGCTACTTACAATTTCAATTGTCTTCCTCAGATATATTGTTCTGTTAACATCTAAAAATTCACAGGCGTATTCTCTGGAAATCTTTCCTTGGATGTCACTGAAGGTTCTAAATGGAATATAAGTAGAAGTGGGTTCTGCGGAATGAGATCTAAGAAGGTAATTAGAGCCTGCTGGAGAAATAGAGATCAAGTAGCACTTGCAAATTAGATGTCTTCAATTATTTTTTGTGTTCAACATGATTCATATGACATCTATTCTTTGAGGAATTGGATTGAATAGGATTCAACTTTGTCTACGTCTTGTAACAAGTGATTTAAGTGCCAAATTTGAATAAGCTTTCTGTGGATTTTCCCCTTAGTAGACAAAGTTTTTAATACCACCACCTTCACTTTTCACTTATTTTGCAGTTTGATGGCTTCATTGATCTGGACGGTTACGACACATTGGCTCTAAAACTTAAGGGAGATGGGAGGTGCTACATTTCTACTGTGAGTAATTTGGCCATATTATGAACTTTCGAGACATCTTGAGTTCAATCAGGTGCAGTTTTAGTGACGCTTATATGTATAGGGACAATCTAAATGAGGATAATTCGAATTCCAATGCAGATTTATACAGAGAATTGGGTAAATTCTCCTGGACAACAAGAAGATAACTCATGGCAGGCATTTGTTTATGTGCCTAAGGACAACTGGTACATTGCCAAGGCAAGCTCTCTCTCTCTCTCTCTCTCCCACACACACACTTCGACCATGAGAGCTGCACGAGTGCCTCACAAGCAGAAAGCTCAGCTTGCTTGAACAACCACACACCATGACACATCTGAGAAACAAGGATCATTTGAAGAACATGAAAGATAAAACAATTTACAAGGATCATACTCTTTTGTATAAGGCAATTTGGATTCCTGTACACGAGAAAACTAGACTATCCCTTAATCAAGATTTATGACTCCCATCCTGATTCCTGCAGATTCCTCTTGCTCGATATCTGCCAACATGGCGAGGCAATGTGATAGATGCAGAGATGGAGATGAACCCAGCTCGCATTGTTGGCATGTCTCTCTCGTTGAATGCAGAAGGCGGAATCCCAGGTGCCGTTTCTGGTCCAGGTGATTTTCGAGTAGAATTAGACTGGATTAAAGCTCTCAGAACTTTGAGTTAATCAACTTCGGATAGGAGACTTGTTCAAGAACAAGCATGAGGAAGATGCATGCTGGTGATCATATCCAATCAGAGCAAAACAATTCTGTTCGAGATTCTGAGTGCTATTTTAAATTTTGGCGGTCGTCCATACATGTATAATGATAATGTCATTTATATTATATATAAAAAATGGATTTAGGAAAATAAAACTGAGAAGGAAACACTTGCTATATGTCATGAAAAATCATCAACATCGTAGCTACTTTTGAGTCTTGTGTTTCTGCACACTTCTTTAACTTCTACTTCTGCTGTTAAAATTGAATTGATTTGTAGTACTTAATAAGTTTCTATTGACAACATATATATATATTTAATTAAATATATATATATTTTTTATAATCCGCATGTTTTAATTACAATTAGTCTGAGCCTCCTACGCATGTTCTAAAATTTATGTCCAACATAATTACACATCGAATTTTTCGATAGATAAATTGGAGGTAATAATAATAATGATAATGACATCAAATCTATTTATATAATATGAATATAATTAGTAGTCGAATTTCTCTACACAAAATTAACTGTATTTTATTTTTATCCAATAAAAGATCAGTGGTTTTCACAAACCCTCCTTAGCAGCCACAAATTCCCCAAAATCCATTTTAGGCAATTTTTTTGGTCCTAATCTCCTCTATAAAAACCCTAGTTATTCCCATTTTCATTAATTTTTGACTTTACTAGCGTAAATAATAGAGTTATTTAATTTTTTTAGTCATCTTCTTTGTAACAGTCGTGTATCTGGTGGAGCCCCCTCCCAAGTACATAATTTCATCACCTATTTATTTTCGGTTGTTACAAAAGAAAATTCACACACATACAAACAAATACATATAAATTAATCAATTCACCATTTTTATTTAATTATTTTTTTGTTTCTAATTATGGGGTTTCTCCATAAACTTTGGGACGAAACGCTGGCCGGACCGCCACCGGACGCCGGCCTCGGAAAACTGCGCAAATACAACTCTTTCTCCGCCTCCCGATCCGCCACGGCCCCATCACCGTTCCCCATCACTCGGAGCATCACCGTCGTGAGGCGTGATGTCCACCGTGACCTTAATGTCGCTGTCGGATCACCTTCGCCGTCGACGCCCTCGTCTTCGGCCACCTCAACCCCAACCTCTCCCTTTTCACGTAAGAGTTGGAGCCCCTCTTTCTTATTATTTAATTTAATTTGTCTAATTTGGATCGGAGAAATATTTAGTATTACTATCGGAGCTTTATACGGGTCACATTTTTATTACTCTTAATATTATATATGTATATATATATTAAAAATATGTTAGGCAAATTCAATTCTATAGGAATTCGTTCTTTTATACTCCCTCCCTATTCTTAGTCCCTTTGACCAAAAAGCAGTTTTGGTCAAAAAGGGATGGAGTATAAAATTTTAGCATATTTTTGCTGATTATTGATCGATTAATAAATATATATTGACATGTAGCATAATTTGAAACTTTGCGGGGCTAATTTCTAATAGTGATAAATATCGGGGTGGTTTTAGCAAATTCTCCTGGAGGGAATATTAAGAAATGGATGAGGCGGAAACCGACAACAAATGGAGCTTTGCACAGCTCGGATCCCGAGAGTAAGAACTTTTATGATTGGTACCACTTTCTTTTCTCAACCCCTTTCTCTTTCCTTTTATTACATCATCACTCTTCCTGAAAGTCATACTTTTGTTGTCAGGATTCTCATCGTAAATTCTTTGGATCGTTGAGTGTAGTTTGAAGCAGAAGTGACGAATTTGTTCAAAAACATCGTATGTTTGTAAATATGTGACTTTTTGAGGTAGTTTCACATGCATTATTAAACCAGATGATGTATAATATGAAAAGCAAAAAATCATCTGTGTGTAGGATCTCTAGTAATCCTTCTGGGAAGAGTAGAAAGAGGGAAACTTTGATTTTTCTACATCCTTCAATTCTTTAAAGAAGTGATGTCTTTTCTCTTAATGGGGATTTTTTTTTGGTCATTTTTTGAAATTATTTTTTGTAGTATTGTTTTGGGGGCATTTGGTTCATGTACATAGGGTTCTTTTGCTTTTGCTTGTTTTTTCTTTCTTTTTCCTCAGCAGAATTTATTATTTGCGAGGATTGTAAATGTAGGTTTTGTACTTTAATCTCTTCTCGTGAAGCAGTATTCATGAAAGATCAGTTTGTCTCTTTAATTGCTCAAAAGAATCAAAGACTAATATCTTTACAGAATAACTAAATTACACTTCTATAAGATTGATCGAGTTACTTTGTGAAAGAATTTTACATTGTTAGTCTAAGAAGTAAGAATAATCAGTACATCCACAAATTTAATTATAGTAAAGCATCAAAATTCGAAGTCAAGTTCAAACACAGGTTGTTATAAAGAATGCTTCTTGAATCTTGACTATCAAAACCAAATCAATGTTCCACAAATTTGGAACTGGGCAGTTGTTACAATATACAAAAATAGAATATTCAGAAACTACAGTATAACTAAATCTCCACTGATGCCATTGGAATCTATGAGCTTCATACCATATGGTAGGTGACTCCAATCTCAGTCATTTACTACTTAAATCACTCCACTGAGAAAATAAATTACCTTAGCTTGGACTCATTTCCCTTGCTCCTAAATGTCGATAACGAGAAAAATGACCTTGGAGCTGTAAAAAAACATAGGCATAGTTTAAGCAACCAAAATTGAGATAAAACACATTCATTAGTCATCAGCAAGCACCTGAACATATGAATGCTAAGTTGGTATATGCAGATTATTAGGTCAAGGGAAATAAATAGGCGTCTATGCAATACATAGGTAAAGCAGTTCCTAATATTATCACACAAGCAATAAGCTTAAAGCAGAAAATGCTGATTGTTGTGTCATTGTGTACATTTTCTCTTGGAGTGCATGAAATTGGAATGAAAAACGCAATATTGGATACTTCACCTTTTATTGATGTTCCAGAAACATGATCCTCTCTTAGTTGAAAGTTGGGCGGAGGTGCTGGGATAGAACTTTGTGATGATTGTTCTGTAAAAAAAAAGGAAAAAAAACATCAAATGAGAAGTCTCCGGATTTCCGAACACAATGCCCTGAATTTAAGCTTTGGAAAGTGAACGTTGATATAAAAGCCCGGACAAATCAAAATAAGATACTAACTACCTGATTCATTAAAAAACTCGCTTTCGTTGAAACCATCAGCTTGAGAAAATCCCATTCTCGACTTCCTGAGGTCTTCAGAGGAATGATTGGCGGCGGGATCTCGTCCATCTTCCGTGTCATCATCTCCTTCAGATGTGGTAGCAGAGACCCAGTCAGCCATAGTCTCTGTGCCACGGTTCTTTCTTCCAAATTTCAGTAACCTTTTAAATCCTCTAGTCATATCCTTACGGGATGAACTATTAGATGAATGGCCCACTACCATAGGCTTCTGAGCTGCCCCCCATTTCTTCCTCATTCTAGCAGCATCAGCCTCCATAGCATTCAAGGAATGTGAATTCCATGAAGGACTTCCTATTGGAGAATCCACAGAAGCATCAACATCAGATGTCTCATGGAGATAAGAAAAGGCATGTTGAGTACGTGAATTCCATGACATTTGATTTCCATTCTGCCAATCTTGCATAGAGTCAACAGGGAGGAAGCGCGAAGGAATTTCTCTTGGAAATTTTGAACCCAAAGCCTGGTCCACTGCGGAAAAGGTTGGAGTTTCATCACCATTTTCAGATTCAGAATTTACAAATTTCTCTACTTCTGGTTCCCTATCTGCTATAGTATCATTTTCTTCAGCATTTAAGGTCTTGAATTCTTCCTCTCCTTCATCTCTAACACTATTCTTATACTCATCAGGTTCAGAGGCAATGCCATCATTTTCATCCATATCATTTACAGGTACAGAATTCACAGAAACCCTCTGCCTTGCAATACTTGTTCGAGCAGCACGACTACCTTTTCTAAGAAAAGGCTTTGTTCCAACACTTTTTGGGATATCTTCATCAAACTTTATATGGGTCAAAACAACACCATCTGAGTCCAGAGTAGACATATCCTTGAACTCGCTAGGATTTGCCGAGCTTTTCCTCAATGCCTGCAATCGACGTGATTTGTCCTCCTTGACAATAGTTGGGTCTTCAGTTATGCTTTTGGTACGAGTATGGTTTCTTACCTGTGATCGAGTAGCTTTGCCACCTCCTGAAGAAGGTTTAGTATTTTCTTTTCTCAGGTCAGAGAAGTTGGGGACAGATTGTGCAAGAGGATTTTCCAGTTGCATTCTTCGCTTTACAGAACCACTGGAAGTTTTAGCAGCAGTTCTTGCAATAGGAGTAGTTGAAGGGCGAGGAGTAGTTGATGAAAAATTTCTGCTATTAGGTATGAGCTTCTTCCCCTGTGCAGCCCTAGAAATACCATCCTCGAAAGAGGTTTCATCAACAGCCCTTTCTTCGCTAGATTGATTCTTTTCTTGGAAATGCAAAGCATCATCTTCAAACTCACAATCCCCAAAATTCAAATGCTCCTGTCAAAGCAAAACTTTTATATGATTGATTAAAAGACCTAAAAGGACTAACTCTAGTAAATCTTTGAAACACACAGCCACTAACATGCATATGGCAAGATGGTTCCATTCATTAGCGCCATGACATAAATATAAACGTACCTGCTCCCTCTTCAGAATTGACATGTTATTATACGATCTGAGTCTCTCAGCACGTCTTCGAGCACTGGATAGTGAATCCTGTCGGTCTGCAGAACCAGATAACTTGGCCATCATATGAGATTTATTCCTCTCAAGACTATCCTGCATAGACTTCAATTGAGCTTCTTTCTGTGTTCTGTTGAAACTCCAATCTTCCTTCAATTTTGCATCCCTCTTCTGAATATACTTTTGGTAGAGTTTTCCTTGAGAACCCTCTGAAACACTAAGCTCAGAGAAACTCTTCTTCAAAGCATCATCTATGTTCTGATTATCAATAATTTTGGATGATGCAGCATTTAACTTGGTTTTGCTCTTCAAATTTCCAGCTGGCTTATTTGACTTGTAAGTATCAGAAAGGGAGGTTTCTGCTATTGGTTTTGAGTACTGAAAACTATTCACTGGCACATGTTGTGCATCATCTAATTTGCCTTTATGGGCAGAGTTGGACATATCTGCTGGGACTCGCAGTTGGTGTTCTGCAAAGAGTTTTTCAAGCTCATTTGCTTTCATCTGTAACTTATCATTACGGTCCTGATTACCCTTTGTGTTCCTTCCCCTTTGAAGCTGATCTGGAGGTGTTGCAAAAGAATCAAACACTTCTTCAGCCTCTGATGCAATTTTACCATGTAAAGGTGTCCTGCTGCTTCCATCGGATAGAACTTTTGTCTTCTTACCTTGGTCAGCTGTTGAGACCTTGCGATTGAACTTCATCTTCCAAGGTCCGGAATCTTCAAGTGATTCATTTCTCACTTCAGTCTCCTCGGTAGACTTCAACTCTTTCTGAGCAGAAGAAGAATTGTCTCCAATCTCTTTATTGTGAGCATCATAAGCCTGCTGTGATCTTGAACCAGAAACACCTTGAGAAACCCAAGATTCTTCGATAGTCTTCCAGGTAGATCTTAAACTTGATTGAGCAACAGACTCATCCTTTCTTTCACTTCCGTTTGGATTTTCAACATGAAACTGCCAACCACCTTCGCTTCCAGTAGGCCTATTTTGTGCCATGGAAGAACCATGATCCTTTACCCTATCAACCTCTGCTCTGCTCTCGATAGGAATGACAGGCTTAACTGTCGAAGAACTCTTTTCTGTATCGTTGTTCAAATTTGAAACTTTATTCTCCTGTGAAAATGATTCCGAGCAAGGGGTGCATAATGGGATTTCAGAGTCCTTTTCAGCACTCAAGTCAATGCTCATATCACTAGTTCCACTCCACCTCCTTAAGACTGCCTTCTCCGCAGCTGCTCCCACCATTGACATATCAGATGGCAGCCTCCTCAGCTCAGCAGGTTTTATAACAACAGGCTTCCCCCCGGAATTCTCCTTCTGCTTGTTCTCAAACATGTTTATCCTATCCTGAACACTGAGTTGCCTTGAAGGTGGACGGGCTTTAGTAGGACCTGTTTGGACAGGAGCTGAGGTTTCATCTTTCTTGTCATTTTCACCACTGGTATTGTCCGGCTCATTTCCCCCGTCCCTCTCTACACTAGATTCCCTGCTGCAAATGCGACGTAATGGAAAGGTAATGGGTGGGGGATTCAGCTGCTGATGTAAGGTGGGTTCTTGACGTGGTGGAGAGGGTGGATCATTGATGGACATATCTGATATACACGGGGAACGAATAACTCTGTCTTTAGACCCTGATTTCCATTGGTTGATAAGGTTTGGCCGCCTCTCACATAGAGATATGTACTTGCCACAAGCTTCACTGAAAAAGCAGAAAGAAGCTCAAAAACAAAAGGTTTCCATTTGCTGATCAACTAACAGTAAGGGTGAAAACTAGAGCAAGAGATTATTACTAAAGATCTCATTTCTCATGTTCTGATTTTCAGTAGTTGGAGTAAGCTATAGTCACCGATGAAAGGCTAATTAATTTCATGTGGCTATGGTTCTAAAACAATTTCGATACTGACTCTATATCTTGTATTTTGTAGTGTTTATTTATTTATGTATATCTAGCTTATCTCAGAAGAATAGAACTCTTGTTATCTTGTATAAATAGTAGGATATCATTACAATGTTCATGATGGCAATGGTAAAATGAAACACAGACAAAAAACTTGTAGGAAACAAGAGGATTTTATATGGATAAAATACCAATTCATCCATTAGAATCTTGTCTGATTTTTTGTAAACATACAATCCTAATTCGGAAGTTTGCACAACATGAATGATGAAAGGAATTTTCAGGAAATAAAATATTAGGTGCATCTCTAAAAGAGTAGTTAGAAGCAAATAATTCAAACTTCAGTAGAATGTAACCCCATTGTTAAATATCCAAAAACCATGACTTCACTTTTGTAACTGCTCAGATATTATTGACTTTATAGCTTTGTTATGACTAAGTTTTAGCATGCAGCTAACTTATTGCAGAGAGATCTCAGACACAATAGGAAAAGACTCATCAAGGAGATGCATTTAATGAACGTCTAAGAATCTTTACTTAAGGCGATGAGCACCAAATCTATCCGCAAACATTTGAAGTGCTGGCACGGTGTCGGCATTAAAACCAGCAGCAGCAGCATGAGCACATGAATTATCTAGGTCCTGCTCTGCAGCTACAAGTCTTACATCAATAGCTCTGAGAAGCTCTTTCCTGTATCCATTAGAACCAAAAGAATTTAGTATCACATGCCTTCCCAGTCATGATTGGAAAATAAGATCTGAGTAACATATTTATGCTGGTTAATAGATTAATCTGAGTGGATAAGACGATTGCAGTTAAGCTGAGGGGAGAAAATACTTTGTAGCATCAGCAGCAGCAGCCAATCCAGGTCCACCTCCGCCTGGAACAAGTTATCAATAATGAGTATTTCTTTTATTTCGGGTATTAAGTAGTGAGCAACTCAAACCATTAATAAGCATCTATTAAGAACCTCGGGTATGGCAACTTATCTACAGTCGATATATCAAGCAACCAAAAGAAAATAGATACAGATTATGTAAATAGAAATCATACCAGAAAACTGATCTCCAATTCCCTGAAATAGGTGAGGGAAGTAATTTAGCATTGGTTCATTACAGTTAGAAAATAAGATAATAGGCAATAAACACCTGTGAATAAATTCTCCGTGCTGCTTCCAGCTGCGACATCTCAGCATCCAAGGTATTGACCAGTTCCAGAACCTCAGGAGTGTTAACAAATCGTACAAACCTAAAAGTGAAATCTGTCAATATAGGTATCCGAAGTATACTAGTCCTTGAGTATAAATACAGGCTGAAGCAGTGACAATACCTGTCAAGAGTTCCCTTCGTGAACCAAGCCTCAGCATTTTTATCTCGTCCGTAGTCAAGCTTAATAGACTGTGCAGCAGAGGCAACTTGTTCCTCGACAACCTTTAGATGTGTAACAAATGGCCTAAGAAGTCCTGAAGTAAGTTTCTCTGTGCTCCCACCACTGGATACAAACAATTCACATCTGGGGAAGACGAGCTCCAGAGTCAACTACAAGTATTGCAAACGAACTCTGACTAGATTCATAAGAAGATATAACTCTCAAAGGAAGAAAATTCTCACCGTGAGTGCTTGGGCGAAAGCTGGAAAACAGCGTAATCTAGAGGTGCATCCCGCTTCATCTTTTCCATACTAGGAAATGATATGATTTCACATTCTTATATCATATATGTACACTTCCATCGCCTAAGAACTATGATTATCAGAAAATGCAATTTCTTTGTTACACATATGATACGATCTCCTACAACATCCTGCATTCCAAAACATAATTTATTAATTTTTATTAGAATATCCAAATTAGAATCGCACTCGTCATATAAAATCAGATTCCAGTATATTCAACATCACTAGAAAACACAAATACGTGCTACTTGAATCAAAACCATCAACAAACTGAAAAGTAGTGGAAACAAGATCCTAACTAGTAATTATTTAACTGGAAGTGCACGACAACAAAATCTATGTCAATAAGCACAATGCACTTCAAATTGAGCTATATAAACAATATAAACGCAATAAAGAAATGAGCAAATAATCAATATTGCCTCAGATCTGATATCACCGAAACAAAATTCTAATGCCACGCATCATCTTCAGCTGGGCATTAAAAACTGAGTATCAGCTAATCCGAAGCAATGCAGAAACATGAACACGCACCAAACAACTACTTATATTAACCCACCAAAAATAATCCAAATTAAGTTACTGAGGTACCACAAAGCGATCGAGAAATCACACCTCAACAATGCCAGTGCGAAGATCTTCAGCACTAGAATCCGATGATCGGATTCAAGCTCAATCGCCAATGAATCTCCAATAATATTCAATAGAAAAAGTGCTTTAGTTTAGGGATATGTTAGACAACTAGCAGGGGTTTTGAGGTCGCTGCACTCCTTAGTTCAATACAAATACAGTATACGTACACGGTTCGTTCTTCCCGAGCTACTGCTTCTGAAAAACATGTGTATAGGTACAGCAAGCGGGGGAGCGGAGGATGGAGTAGTGGTGCTGTGATTGTTTGTGCTTTCAGACAAATAATGAATTGTCTCTCTCTGTTTCTCTCTCTCTTGCTGTATTTTTTAGTGTGGTTCGTTTTCACTTTGTGTGTTGGAATGTTTGAAATTGTACGTGAAGGTGAAGGGGATGAAAAGACAAGAGACTAGTATAATTATATGGTAAATGGTAATGATATGGATGTTTCTTTTTCTTTGCTTAAATTACCAAAATACCATGCTCATTATAATAATTAAGTATTATTATTTTATTATTTTTTAATGATAAAACTAATTTAATTTACATAATTTAAATCCACTGATAATGGTCAATGAAAAAGCAATTGCCAAATTGAACAACTTATTTGTCCCTAAGTCATCTAGCAATGTTACTTAATGTTACATAAATACACAAATTACTATATATTTTTTTATTATTATTTTATATAAAATAAATGATAAATTTCATCATATAAATTTCATCATAATTAATAAATTATAGTTGTAAAATAAACTGTTAATAACTTTTTATTATTTATTTACTGTCACATCAATTACAAATACTTCCTACTTGTAGAAAAATCGCAAGTCTAACTCTAATAATCAAGGTTGTACATATTATTAAAAACACACAAAAGATGTAGTAGTAATTACTAATAAAATCACACAAATAATTTGACGACTATAGTTGATAATATCTAAGTGGGGGTACGTCTAATTTAATAATAGTAGTATTTTTGTTTCAGGCTGTCCAAATATTTTTTTTATATGGTTGCGTAATCAAATTAGTCAGAAATGTTAATTAATAGAGCAAAACGATGTGTCACGACCAAACCAATTTATGCAATATCGTCAACATCCTATATTAATGCTTATAATAAATATTATTAATCAAATCTGTATAGTTGTTCAAATCAATCCAAACTGAAGAAATAAAAAAGAAATACGTCAGAATATTATTTCGGATGTTTTATGAATAAAAGTTCATATATTATAATTATATAGTTGATATGAAATTATTAAGAACTTATCAAGATACGCATACACATTTAATGGATCAACGTTTAGGCATGATTTGGTTTGTATGATAAGAATCATATGATATATATGATTATCATCTTTAGATTTTTACCTTTCAATTCATAATCATCCATTCCTTACGAATTTAGTCATTTTTATGTCTCTTAATTACTCAAATATTTAATTATATAATCAAGTTAAATATAAAATAAATATTAAATTAAATTGAACTTATACAGTTGTCACGTTAAAAAATTAGAGTTTCTTCACCTATTTATTCTATTTTAATTTCCCATAATTTAAGATATGGAATGGGAGATAGGACCGCCTTAAAAGCGCGTTTCTTGATTATTAGGGAAGTTCATAAATTCAACGGCTAATTTTATACAATTAAAATATAGGTGGATTCTCAAAAATTATTTTAAAAATATGAATAACATAGACATATAATTTAATTATCCTATATATTCCTCCCCTTTTGACCAATCGAATTTTAGGAGAGTTTTACAATTACTTGAGAAGAAAAAACTAAAATTATATTATTAGGATTCACCAAAATAATAGATCCAAGTAAATTATGTTAGTAAGGAGTATTTATTCTTTAAAGTTCTTCGCTTTCTTCTTCTGATTGCTCTTGATTAAACAAAGAAATATGATATTTCTATTTATACCGTAGATCCATATATATAATAAGTATTGTGTATATATACATATGTAGACATTGTAAAACATAAGACATTAATGTTAAGTGACAATAGAAAATGGGTGGATCCAAATTGGCTGCCTTGATATTCTAGGGTAATGATCTAAATAATCTCGTGATACACATGGAAAATGACAATCAAGATTCGTTAGGCATCGATATCCATTTTTGTACATATTTTGCAAAGCTTGTATAGCCCCACACTAGCTCCATTCTTTGTTCACCACAAGAATCATTTGTAGATCTTGAAAAATCCCACTCCCTCACATGCATTTGATATTATGATCGATGGGCCTATCTTTTCTTTTCCAATACAAAAGCAAAGTTTACATTTTAATTCAAAGGAAGGGGCCCATCATCAACTCAATGGTCGGTGCTTGTTGGTGTGCTAACCTAACCTTGACTTGTTGAAGCTTCTCAAGCGTATGCTATGGCTCTATATATACTTCTATCTATCCCACTCGATTTGATACACTTTTTATTCGAATGAATCTATTAAAATAATGAAATGTGTTGAGTCGAGTGTGACGGAGGTAGTAGCTGTGAGAAATCGACCCAACTCTTCCGACACGATCATACAAGCCAATCGATGGGCGAACCAACTTGAAAATTGGACAAATATGAGTCTTGAAAGTATATACTTCCCTATAATATGCTTATGCCTTTCACACTAGGCTATAATTATGCAAATTGAGAATTTCTAGTTTTTTTGTACTAAAATTCAGGGGGCCAAATTGAAATAATGAAAGAATTTCAATTTTAAAGTAGGAACTACTATACCTAGTAACTAAGGCCCAAGTCTCACTAAGTAGCTCAATCCCATTGTAAATGTCCGCTTTGTGGTATTACAAATTGATCCCAACAACATTAATCTTATTACTATTTTTAACCTTGGAGCTAATTTTATACTCTTTCCGTTTCACTCGATTTATCGTATTACTATTTTGTACGAGTATTAAAAGTATTATAACTATTTTGTACGAGTATTAAAAAAGAAAGTGTTAAAAGATAGAAAATGAGCAAATCCCGTCACTTTTCAAAATGCGAAATGTTTTATTTTCGATAAGAAACATATTAAATCATAGGGAAGAGTATAAAATAAATTAAGTTTCCTATTTCATGTGGAATACAATCCCTACATAAGTATTTATGTTATATTTTGACTAAAAATTTAATAATTTTTTAGTTAAAACATGACATAAATTATTGGACTGGAGGGAGCAGTGACTAGCTATAAAGCATTGAATGGATTATTATATGAAAACGTAACCTATTTATTGTGTATGTGATTAGGTCAATTGCTCAAATACTATATCAATATTTGATAACCTTTTTTGGTCATTATAGAAACATGAGTGGCTCAATTTCATGCCATTTGGGCCATTATAAGCACACAGACTTCCTTAATCATATGTAAATTTGTGATTGTTGAGTTCTTGGTCATCACATATTATACTAATCCAAACATCACTTTATACTTGAAAAATACTAAACTCTCATACTCTGATATAATCATATAATACTACAAAAGTTATTAACATAACGATAAATCACAACATATTATACAAAAACTCAACCTAGTTAAAGAAAGTATTACTTGGAGTCTACTATTGCAAATTAAATACTCCCTCCGTCTACCAAAATGGTTTACGTTTTGCCATTTTGGGATGTCCACGAAAATGGTTTACATTTGAAACTTTCCTTTTATAGTAAGTGGACCCACCACGTCCACTACACACAACTCAATTTAAAACAATACTTTAAGTGAGACCCAAACTCCACTAACTACTCACAATCAATTTAAAACTATATATAAAGTGAGACCTTAACTCCACTCACTACATATCCTCATTAAAGTCAAAACACAATATTAAAACTTGTGCCGAGTCAAACCGTTAACCATTTTCATTGGATGGAGGGAGTATAGTTTATCCGGATACACCCATTTTGGGAAACATATCATTTTCCAACATGCAAGTTTATAATAATTGTTGCCACTTTAAATCATTGCTTAGCATAATACATGCATGAGAAAATATCCAAACTAATACCTACTACTGTATTCCTCCAAAAAGAAATACTATTGTATAAGGTATATTCTTGAAAACACACACCAACATGCCTGTCTACATAATTATTTTTTATCGCACTTGTATTTGTATCGACACTGCATGCCAATCATCTAAGTTTGTACCCATTATAATTGTTTGGTTCGAAAATTTTAATGTTCGTTAAGCTGTTTGAATCTTAAATTGTCGTTGAGAAAGATCATTTAATTTATTATCCATTAATAGAGAAACAAACATCCAAAAAGAGACATGTCACAACCTTTTGTAACTGCTCATTTCAACCTTATGAAAATGCGCCGGCTCCAGTTATATATATATCAAATCAAATAGTTAATTAAATACAAAGCCGGCTTGTCACAACTACTAACAACAATAACAATTGATAAAATTTAAAATTTGCTAAATCCGACACACGTCGTTACACCTTATGATGATTTCTCCAACTACATATGACTTCCAACTGTAACTTAGGAGCAAAAGCCTCAGAGCTTAATCCAAATCCAATGCATTGTTGCACGTGCTTCGCATCTGCATGCACCAACATCTGAATTCTCGAAGCAAAGATTATGGGGCGATTTCTCCAACTACATTTTCTTCATTATCATCTCCATCTTGTTTCAACTGAGTTAGAATAGATTTCGTCCAAAGCCATGGCTGAACGTTCCCATGGGAGGCGAAGGCACACCACTCCTGCTAGGTCTGCTTACTTTTCCAGCTCATTCTCAACCTCGAGCTCCTACATTTTCCCTCCGTCGTCGTCGAGGGGGCCGGGGAGGGGAGGCGGGCCCACCCCGGCCTCTCCTTTCGCAACCGATGATGACAAGTCGTGGAAAGGCGAGCTCTCGTGGCAGTTCGAGCCTTCTGGGTGGCAGGAGAATCGCGACTTTGGTGCGGCGTTTAGCCCTTGGACTAGTAGCTCGGCTGCCACGGCGCGTAGCAGGGTTTTCAAGAGATCGGCGAATGACTACTTTCTTTCACACACTTATGGTGGTTTGCAGACTTTTGGGAACTCTTATCAGGACTTTTCGCGCTCCGGTTACGACATGGCACCAATGGACAGGCTGGAGTTGCAGAGCTACGTTGCGAGGGGCCGTAGCAATGGAGGGAGTAGGCCTAATGCGACCCCGATTATGTCGAGTATCAAAGAAGGGAGTAGTGGTGGAAATAGTGGGAGTTTGATTGATAGAGACGACATGATCAGCGCCGTGGATGATCACGGCTTGCCTCCGGATATGGACCGTCAGGTTCGGTTGATCAAGACCTACCGCGACCTCAAGCAAGAGCAGGATCCGAGGTGGTTCTCTGTTTCTCATGCTTACATGGAAGATGAAGAAGAAGATGGTCAAAAGTCTCATGCTCATCACCCTCACCATCATCAGAAATTTGGAGGTGCTGATGACTTGGAATCTATGGATTACAGTCATCAACGCCACCACCATGGCGTTCCAGAAACCGTGGAGGTTGATGGTGGTGATGGCGATGGTGATGATGAAGATGATGAGGAAGATGAAGCAGTGGCACGAAGATCCATTGGGCTGTTTGGTTTGTTTAGGTACGCGGTGATGCTCGATTACGTGCTGATTTTGTTTGGATGCATTGGAGCTTTAATCAATGGAGGATCTCTCCCTTTCTACTCTTTGCTTTTCGGGAGATTCGTCAACAAACTTTCCCTTGGATTATCTAACAAGAAGAAGATGATGGATGAAGTAGACACTGTATGAACCGAACCTTCTTTCTCTTCTTCATAAGAAACAAAATTTTGATTCGAATAGTTAGTTATATAATGCTTAACTTTTTTTCAGATATGTCTATATATGACTGGACTTGCAGCAATTGTGATGGTGGGAGCTTACTTAGGTAAGTAGCATCAAAACACACTTCATTTCTTCTCCTTATAATTGCGTTTTCGTAACTGTAACGGCTCATTGATCGAATGGCAGAGATCGCTTGCTGGAGGCTAGTTGGCGAAAGATCGGCTCACAGGATAAGAACCGAGTACCTAAGAGCAGTTCTGAGGCAGAATGTGGCCTTTTTCGACACAGAAATAACTACTGGTGATATAATGCATGGGATCTCTAGTGATGTTGCACAAATCCAAGAAGTCATGTCAGAGAAGGTTAGTACTAACCTCTCCTTAACTAGCAATGTAAATATAATCATAATACATATATTCAATACATTGTGTGACTGATGCAGATGGCACATTTTGTTCATCATATCTTCACCTTCTTCTGTGGCTATGCTGTCGGTTTCCGGAGTTCGTGGAGGGTGTCCCTAGCCGTTTTTGCAGTTACACCACTGACTATGTTCTGTGGCCTCGCGTATAAGGCCATCTATGGTGGCCTAACAGCCAAAGAAGAGGTACAAATTTCTGAAACTTTACATATAACATCACTGTATGATGGATTCTTGAACTAGTTATCTTCCTTTATGTGAAGGGCTCGTACCGGAAAGCCGGGAGCATCGCAGAGCAGGCCTTAAGTTCGATCAGAACTGTGATCTCTTTTGCAGCAGAGGAGATATTGGCGGGAAAATACGGGGAACTTCTTGAAAGATCAGAGTCTTTGGGGGCGAAGCTGGGGTTCGCCAAGGGGGCGGGAATGGGGGTGATTTATCTAGTCACATATGCTACGTGGGCTCTAGCCTTTTGGTACGGCTCCATTTTAGTTGTATCTGGGCATCTCTCCGGTGGTGCTGCCATTGCTTGCTTCTTTGGTGTCAATGTTGGTGGAAGGTAATGAGTATTCTTCGCCTTTCTTTTCTTCACTTCTTGTCAATGATGAACTTCATATTGTTTTACTTGAATTTTGCAGAGGCCTAGCGTTGGCCTTATCTTACTTTGCGCAGTTCTCGCAAGGAACTGTGGCTGCAAGCAGAGTGTTTGAAGTGATAGACAGAATCCCAGAGATTGATCCTTATAGCCCCGAGGGAAGGAAGCCATCGAGCATGCGTGGGAGAATCGAGTTTCGAGGCGTTTCATTCGCGTACCCGTCGCGCCCCACCATCCCCATTCTTCAAGCTCTGAATCTAGTGATCCCACCTTCCAAGACTCTAGCATTAGTAGGTGCAAGTGGAGGTGGGAAGTCTACTGTTTTCGCACTCATAGAGAGGTTCTATGATCCCACACAAGGTAAAGTTTCAAGATTTTAAGTACATTATCTTGTGTAGCTTGCTCACGTGCTAAAGAGTGAGTTAAAAAATTGCAGGATTCATAACTGTGGACGGCTATGATTTGAGGACACTGCAAGTGAAGTGGCTGAGGAACCAAATAGGTATGGTTGGGCAAGAACCGGTGCTCTTTGCAACGACGATTCTTGAAAACGTGATGATGGGGATGGAGAATGCAACGAAGAAGGAGGCCATCTCCGCTTGTGTTGCAGCAAATGCGCATAGCTTCATCTCCAGTTTACCTCAAGGCTACGACACCGAGGTCGGGGATCGTGGGACCCAGTTATCGGGAGGGCAGAAGCAACGTATAGCGATAGCTCGAGCCATGATCAAGGATCCCAAGGTCCTTCTCTTGGACGAGGCGACGAGCGCTTTAGATGCCGAGTCCGAAGCCCTGGTGCAGAAGGCCATCGACAAGGTCTCGAAGGGTAGGACTACTATGATCATTGCTCATAGGCTAGCCACGGTGAGGAACGCTCACACCATTGTCGTGGTTGATCGTGGCACGGCCGTGGAGAGCGGCGATCATCAGCACTTGATGGAGAAGGGAGGTGCCTACTTTGATCTTGTGAAGCTTGCCTCAAATGGGATGTCGGAGAATGTCGTACAGAGAGGCGACGATGCGAAGAATGTGGATTTCTCGAAGGCAGAGAGGTCGGAGATGGACGGATCGATGGCAAAAGAGGTGTATGATGTGGAGAAATCCATAAAAATGGAAGTGCAAGACCAGAAAAAATCAAGTAATTATAGGCTTGGAGATGTGTGGAGGCTGCAGAAGCCCGAGGGAGGTATGCTTTTTGTGGGGCTGATCTTAGGCATGTTTGCCGGTGCGATTTTGTCGATTTTTCCCTTCATTCTTGGCGAGGCGCTCAGGGTCTACTTCGATGATGTAACCAAGATCAAGAAGGAAGTTAATATCCTCTGCTTGATTATAATTGGGCTCGGAGTTGGTTGCACACTCACCATGATAGGCCAGCAGGGCTTCTGCGGGTGGGCCGGGACGAGGCTGACTAGGCGCGTTCGAGGCTCGTTGTTCAAAGCTATGTTGAGACAAGAGCCTGCGTGGTTTGATGCTCCTGAGAATTCTGCTGGCATACTTGTGTCTAAGTTGTCTATAGACTGTATTAGCTTCAGATCAGTCCTTGGAGACAGATTCTCTGTTCTTCTGATGGGCTTGAGCTCGGCCGGCGTCGGGTTAGGTATCTCGGCCTACCTCCAGTGGAAGCTAGCGCTCATGGCGCTTGCCGTGACCCCACTGACGCTCGGAGCGAGCTACCTTAACCTGATCATCAACATTGGTCCGAGGCTTGACAACGCCTCTTACGAGAAGGCCAGTACCATTGCTGCCGGGGCTGTGTCGAGTATAAGGACTGTGGCCACGTTCGGGACCCAGGAGAGCATAGTGGGGTCCTTCGACCGAGCTCTTGTGGGCCCCAGGCAGACCTCCGTGAGGCGGTCCCAGTTGCTTGGGTCCGTGCTCGGGTTCTCCCAAGGGGCCATGTATGGAGCCTACACTGTAGTGCTCTATTTTGGTGCTTTCCTTGTGAAGCAAAACGATACCAACTTTGGTGTGGTGTACAAGATTTTCTTGATCCTTGTTCTGAGCTCGTTTTCCGTCGGCCAACTTGCGGGCCTCGCGCCTGACACTTCCATGGCTGCCACGGCCATACCGGCCATCTTCGGTATCCTGCAACGGAAGCCGGGTATTAGCAACGACGGGAGGCGTGGGCGGAAGCTCGAGGGCTCTAAGGCTGTTGATATTGAGTTCAAGAAAGTGACATTTGCATACTCAAGTAGGCCTGATGTGATTGTTTTGAACAACTTTAGTCTCAAGATTAGGGCAGGGAAGATGGTGGCATTGGTGGGAGGGAGTGGGTCAGGGAAGTCTACAGTAGTGTGGATGATACAAAGATTCTATGATCCTAAAAGAGGGAGAGTTTTGATGGGAGGAGTTGATTTGAGAGAGTTTGATCTGAATTGGTTAAGACGGCAGATAGCTCTAGTTGGGCAGGAGCCGTCCCTCTTCGCCGGCAGCATACGCGAAAACATTGCATTCGGGGATCCGAACGCATCGTGGTCGGAGATCGAGGAGGCAGCGAAGGAGGCCTACATTCACAAGTTCATATCTAGCCTGCCTCAAGGATATGAAACTGAGGTAAGAATTTTAAATTCTTTGCCACGAGTAAATCTTTTAATTTATAGAGCTGTCAAAATCGGTTCGGACAAAACCGGGCTGGATTGTCAGTTTCTTCGACAGCTCTAGAACCTTGCACATGCTTTTGTGTCTGAACATAGGTGTAATGTTTCATTGCAGGTTGGGCAGAGTGGGGTGCAGCTATCGGGCGGGCAGAAGCAACGGATCGCAATAGCACGAGCCGTGCTGAAGAAGGCGAGGGTGCTGCTGCTGGACGAGGCGAGCAGCGCCCTCGACTTGGAGTCGGAGAAGCACATCCAGAACGCGCTCAAGAAGGCCTCGAGGCGAGCCACCACGGTGGTGGTGGCACACCGCCTCTCCACAATCCGAGAGGCCGACTTCATTGCAGTCATACGTGAGGGCTCCGTGGCCGAGTATGGGGACCACGACACACTCTTGGCAGCCAACTTAGGCGGCATCTACGCCAACTTGGTTAGAGCAGAAACAGAAGCAATGGCATTTGCTTGACTCATTCATATATATTTGCTTTTCTTCCCATTTTTGGCTTAAACTTGGATTTGCTTACCTACATTGAAAAGGCCATTATATATAGAGAAACGAAACAAGAGCAACCAAGAATGTTTACCTGCATGGATTTTTTTTCTTCCTATTATGCTTCTTCTTCTCTTTAGCTTGTCTGAATTCATGAGAATGAGGGAAGAAGATGGAGGGCCAGGGCACACGCCGGATTTACCACGAAAAAAACGACGTGATATCGGGCATGTGCCCTGCTTCTCCACCTTCATTCAACCACATTCAATCTCCTTCTGCAGATTTGGACTTTGAACTCATCCATGTAGATGAATTCTAGCTATCAAAAGCACACTGGACTAATGGGGACTAATAATGTACTAAAACAAATATCTTTAGCTTAACTTCAGACAAGAGACAACCTGACCTCTACAAGAAACATGATTCCATCATTATCTAGTGCTAGAAAACAAAGCACTTTTGAATTTGGTTAAGCAATGTTGAAATCATGAACATGCATTTTATACACCACACACTCCATCATCACTCCCTTCCCATGGAACCCCACCATGGAAATTAGAGAAATATTTCTATTGGTTGGGTGGAGTAGATAATAATCTAGAGAGAGCTTGCTTGAGAATGTGATATATAATTTTTCATTTTGTGAATTAGTTTATTTATTGAAAAAGTGGGTAATGGGAGTTTGGCTGCCAAAAAGAGAAGAGAAAATGATCTGTAACAGCTCTGCCAACAGGCTGGCCACCCACCACCCATGCACAGTGTACAATCAAACTATATTTTCTCTTCTCTCATGTTAATGGAACCATAATAAGTCCCAAAAAGTGGTTTAAATTGGCTTATCAAATTACATCTATATTTCAAGACATGCAGTGTGAGTTGGGTGAACTTGTTGATGGCTTCACCATTTTTAATCCAAAAATCAAAATATCAAGACTTGGAATATGTTGGCAATTTATCACGAACTTGTACTGTTCCAGTCACGAGAGGTTTATATTTTTGGGCTTTATGGGTGTTTCGGTATGATGATTAGGCCCATTTTCATAATAACTTTTAAGAGGCCCAGCCCAACAAGTGTAGTTTTAAATTTCTTGAAATTGATGTTGTTTTATAAAGAAAATGAAAATAAAATAAAAATAAAAAGAAAGTCGCACACAATACACATAGTGGAATTTCGGCCCAGTGGAAGAATGGGCATTGCCATGCTAAGGTAGTTTCAAAACAATATCTTCACATAATAAAATTGAAAATTTTGCAACAACTTTCTGAAGATAACTTATTTTAATCTCACACGCCCACATATGGATGTGCTTTAAACATCACAATTCCCCTATAAATTAACATGCTCATAACTCTCAAAAATCATCAAATCACAAAAGAAGTACCAAATTCACATACATATCAATATTTGTGCTCTAGAAAAAATGGCATTCACATCGGCATTACTCCTGGTGGCCCTCTTCGCCATCTCCGCCACCGCGAACGGACTCCTAACCGGGGCCGTTCTCGGTGGGGTCCTCCAGTGCACCAACACCTCGTTGGCCGTGGCAGGGACCTACAACGTAATTCCTAATGCCAAAATAGATTTTGTTTGTGGCCTAGACAACGGTACATCCCTGCCGGCTGTCATCCAATCAACTCGAACCAACACTGCCGGAATCTATAGCTTTGTCATAGCATCATTGGATGCTCTTTTGCTCGACACCGGAAAGTGTTATCTCGTGGCGACCATTCCGCCTAACTCATGCATTCTCAACATCCCGGCATCCGTCGGAATCCTCAGGATCCCCGTGTTTGTGCTCAACACCATCGACGCTCTTGTAGGAAAGATTGTCATTCTCATTCCGGGGGCTTTCAGCTTGGTTCTTCCCAATTGATCATCGTCGCAATCGTGAAAATATTTAAATTTCCAAGTGTGTTGGAATAAAAGATAAAACAACGTGACAATAATAACACATGATGTTGGAAAACTCATGTCGTCAATGTTGCTTTCATCGTTGCATGTATTATATATGTACTAAATCCCCGATTGAATTATATGGGAGCATTTTATTTCAATGTTGTTTGCTTTCACAATCTTGATGAGATTTGTGGTTAGTGATTGTACTTTAACTATTGATGAACTTCAACAACCTAAATAGGGTTTTAATTTCATGTAGCCTATATATGTATGACTCAACCATCTACATACAATAGTGCATGTGGAAGGGAGGAAATGACAATTGCAGAAGCAATAGAAGTATTTGGGATAGCTATTAACTAATATATACTTGTAAGCATGCATGCAGGATATTGTGTGAGTCCTAATATCGAGAGAGGAGAGTAAATGAGTACAGTGCAAAGAAGCGAGAGAAAATACTTTTTGCCATACGTTGTTGATTCATTTATATTTATAAAAGGTTTTAAATAAACAATTGATGGTAACAGAAAGTGTTAAATCCAAACGCAACTAAGACGTACCTACAAGTATTCATATTCTATACAATTCCCCTATAAATTACCATGCACGCTCATACCTCTCAAAAATCACCAAATCATCAGTATTTGTCTCTACAAAATGGCATTCTCATCGGCATTTCTCCTGGTGGCCCTATTCGCCATCTCCGCCACCGCGAACGGCATCCTAACGGGTGCCATTCTCGGTGGGGTTCTCAGCTGCACCAACACCTCCGTGGCTCTGGCAGGGACCTACAACGCAATTCCCAATGCCAAAGTAGATTTTGTTTGTGGCCTAGGAAGCGGCATGTCCCTACCGGCAGTCATCCAATCAACTCGAACCAACACTGCCGGAATCTATAGTTTCCTCTTGGGATCAGTGGATGCTCTTGCCATCGACAGCGGAAGATGTTATATCAACGCAACCATTCCTCCTAACTCATGCATTTTAAACATCCCGGCATCCGTCCCAATCCTCAGGATCCCTGTGTTCGTGCTCAAAGCAATCGACACTCTTCTCGGGACGTTTCTCATTCTGATTCCGGGGGCTCTCAGCTGGCTTCCTGTTTGATCAATTGTCGCAATCTTGAAAATTATATAAATTAATATGGGAGTGTGTTGGAATAAAAGATGATAACAATAATAACATGAAGATGGCAAACTCTTGTCATCAATTAATGTTGTCTTCATTGTTGTATAATATTATGCATGCATTATGCACTAGTCCCCTATCTTATATTATGGGAACGCTGTAAATTTATTTCAATATTGTTTGCTTTCACAATTTTGATGAGATTTGTGGTTAATGATATGATTGTCTAATCTGCAAGTTTCTTTCTTACAACTATGTTGCATGCATGCATGCCAAAAAGATGCTCTAGCTAGATAGTGCAGTACTAAAACATATATATATTGAACTTCAACTTAAATTAAATGAAACACTGTAGTCTATATAATTTATAAAGTCCGGATCAATTAGAAATAAAACCTTAAATGTTAACTAGGATATTATGATCTGTTGATTAATTAAGATATAAGGGTTGTTTGGATTAATCTTAAATTATTAGAAATCTTTTTAAATAAGTTACAAAGGGTAATATAGTAAATTTGAATTATTTTCTCTTTTTGAATATCTTATCATGAAGATTATTATGAAATCCAAATCAGTTCAAAAAATTATTATTACCTTCATTTTATATAGGAGTAATTAGTAGTAAACATATTTGCTTTTCAACAAGAATATTGTTTATTTTTATAGTGATGCATGTCATGCTTAATTAAAAATTTAGTGCATGTTTGCAAGAGTTGTAGGTATTCTTTAATACTCCCCCAGCTAAATACCGCTACAGATAAATCCACAACGCAGTTTAAAAAAGTAAAGTGATGTGTTTTGAAAAAAATAGAAGTAAAGTAATTTAAAGGTAATTATTTTTATAAGAAAGTGATCAATTTTAATGGATTGTCCCAATAAGAAAACATAGCCATCAAGATAAAAATGGACCTACTAGTGCCTTTAAAGCTTCTATAAAATCTTCCTATCACTTTTAATGGGTTGTTCCAATAAAAGAACATAGTCACATTTAACAAGAAATAGAGTGGATAAGTATATACTATGTTAGGATTTTAAATCTTGATGTTATTTGAAATGTTGACCTAACATTTGTGTTTTTTGTGTTCTTCACAGAAATGTTGATTAAGCTTCCAGCTCAACATAACAACTGGTGATGACTTGGCACCCAGCTCAACAGCCACGTGGAGTGCTAACTCAGCAGCGTTGAAAGAACTCACGAAGACTGGAGCGAAGACCAAGTCTTGCTATGCAGTTGAGATATTTATGCTAGTGGAATTCTGTTCCAAAAATCCAGGAGTCAACAACCAACTGAAGTAGTTCCACAATTTCAGGCAGATATGCGGAGTCAACAACTGAACTGCGAGAATTATGGAAGACATGGGCCAACAGTTGCTATGTTCGTGGATCCAAGCCCATGTAGTCTATCTATAAATACTAGATTCACTCTTTCGATAGATAGATATTTTTTGCAGATTAATTTCGTAGTTTTCATTATGTATGTTTCTTAGATCTTAAGAACATACATTTAGTGTTTTAGTAATAGTGCTGATGTTATTGTGTTGCTGAACATTGTAATAGCTCAACACTTGTTTTGATTATTCTTTTTTGCCATAAGAATTAGAGTAGGCTGATACACTTTCATACTAAATTTAGGAGGTACAACTATCCATAAAAGTAGCTTTAAACTATTAAATAACTTTAACTTGGTGTTAGTTAGGCAATATAATGCTATCATTGCGGAAAGGAGCAATTTCTTGCACTTGACATGTCTCACTTTTTTATGTTTATTCGTATTCTATTATTAAAGAAGTAATAAATATACTAATTAAGCACCTTGCACGTCTTTAGAATTTTTAAATAATGAATAAATATTAAATTAAAAAAGCATAACCTATATTCTCATAAAATTTAAGTTTTCCAGTACCTCGTTTAGAGACTGTCCAATTTGATTTTCGTATGCTAACTTTGAGTCATTTAAATATTTTAATTATAAAAGTGTGAATTCTTACAAAAGCTCTTGTAATTCATGGAAATTTAAGTTATAACAAAATTAAAAATAAAAAAAAAGAAAGAAAGTCAGCACAAAATACACAGTGGGCTTATCTTCCCTCATTTTTTCTTTTATCACTTTAGGATTAAGAAAGTGGAATTTCGGTCCAGTGGGAGAATGGGCATTGCACGCTAAGTTAGTTGCAAAATGATATTTCAAAAAAATATATATATAATCTTTACATCATAATATTAAAAAAAATCAAACAAGTTTCCAAAGATAACTTATTCTAATCTCACATATCCATATATGTATGGGCTTTATACATCACAATTCCCCTATAAATTAACATGCTCATAACTCTCAAAAATCATCAAATCACAAGACAAACAAAAACAAGTAGTACCCATTAACATACATATCAATATTTGTGCTCTAGCAAAAATGGCATTCGCATCGACATTTCTCCTGGTGGCGCTCTTCGCCATCTCCGCCACCGCGAACGGCCTCCTAACCGGCGGCATTCTCGGTGGGGTCCTCCAGTGCACCAACACCTCCGTGGCCGTGGCCGGAACTTACAACGTGATTTCGAATGCGAAAATAGATTTTGTTTGTGGGCAAGGAAACAGTACATCCCTACCAGCAGTCATCCAATCAACTCGAACCAACACCGCCGGAATCTATAGCTTTCTCATAACATCATTGGATACTCTTTTGCTCGACTCCGGAAAGTGTTATCTCAACGCCACCGTTCCGCCTAACTCGTGCATTTTCAACGTCCCCGGAGCATCCGCCGGAATCCTCAGGATCCCCATCTTTGTGCTCAACACCATCGACGCTCTTGTCGGCACGATTCTCATTCTCATTCCGGGGCCTCTCACCTTGGTTCTTCCCAATTGATCATTTTTCGTCCTACTGTGTTACGTTGGAATAAAAGATCTGAAACAACATCACAATAATAACAATACATGATCGATGTTGGAAATTAAACTCATGTCGTCAATGTTGTTAGCTTTCATCGTTGCATGTACTATGTATGTACTAGTCGTTCCAGAACTCAATAATGGGAACATGACTGTAATTTTATTTCAGTGTTGTCTGTTTTCACAAACTTGGTGAGATTTGTGGTTAGTGATTGTACTTTCACTATTGATCATGATGAACTAAGGGAACACATTGAACTTGAATTAAATGGTAATGAAAAATTTAAGTGATAGTATGCATGTAAAGATATTCTGCATCCATCATTGACAATAATAACATACATAAAGGCACAACATCAGATACATAGGTTGGAATTAATATATATAATGGACCAAAATGGGCTCCGATTACCTGAAGACACTTCTTGGACGATCAATGGTGCATGCATGTGATGTGTAGCGACGAAACGTACAACTATCTATAAATGTACGTAGTCTTTAATATTTGATTTAGGAGCTAGCTAGGTACAACTATCTATAAATGTAGCTTTAAACTATAAATTTCTTTAACTTGGTTAGGCAATATAATTCTATCATTGCGGAAAGGAGCAATTTCTTGCACTCCACATGTCTCACTTTTTGATGTTTATTCATATTCTATTATTAAAGGAGTAATAAATACAGTAATTAAGTACCAAAAATAGACACATGATCAGAATAATCTATGCTATGAATTGCGACAACGAGCAATTTCTTGCACTTGACATATATAATCTCACTACTTTTTGTTGTTTATTCGTATTCTATTATTAAAGGTTGATCATAAATATATATAGTAAGGACTTAAGGTGAGTAGGTGACTAGCTAAAATCTAAGCAGAGACTATCTACATTGATCACTCTTCAAATTAACACAAAGAACACATGAGACTATATATCTACGCACATCAAAACAAGGCTGTTACCTTCATCTCATACCTAATTTTATGCTAGCAAATCTAAAGCAAAATATTGCACCAATATACACTACTCACTCTGTCCCTTTAAAGGTGGTCATATTTCCTTTCCAGAATAGGGATGATAATAGGGCGGATATTGTTTTCCCGTCCCCGCACCCGTTTCAAAAATTAAGCCTCATAATCGTCTCCGTACCCGTTTAAATCGAGGCGGGGATTGCTCGGTGAGGAAAAGAGTACCTAACGGTACCCGTTAACTAATATTTTTTAAATAAAAAAATTAAGAAAAAATAATTACTGGCTAGAGTAATAAAATTAAATAATTATATATAAAAATTTGAAAACTATTTTAAAATACATTATTTTATTCTTTTAACAATTTAAAAAATTATATAAATTTATTGGGGCAAAGATATATATCGTCGTACCCGCCCCGTATTTAATTCGGGTACATATGTATAAACCCATACCCGCATTCACCCTCAATTTTTTTTCTCATACCCGTCCCATTAGGGTTGGATACGTACGGGTACCCGAACTAACAGTTATTTTGTCATCCCTATTTCAAAATGTTAAAATGATTACTTTTCTAAAAGCGAAAGATTTATTTTCAAAATACTAATTCCTAGTTTTTAATATTTTACTTTTTTTTAAAATTTTTGTACCGAACTATTTATAGTTATTTTTAACAGGATACAGAGAGTATTAATAAGTGTACATGGCCCGTGGCCATCACTTGGAATATGTTGCCAACTGATCATAAACTCATACTCTCCCGTTCCATTTAAGATGGTTTCATTTAATTAAAACTGTGAATGTTTTATTAACTTTTGAAATCAACTTGAGTGGTACAGAGGAATACTACTATCTCACGAGAATATAATTTGTTTTGTGGGCTTTATGGGTGTTTTGGGAAGATGATAGTGGGCCCACTCGAATAATACTTTTAAGTGGGCCACTTAATGAGTGTAGCTATGAATTTATTGTTTTGGTATTTTCGACCCATGAGCTAGCCATCTGGTACATGAGAGTTGAGACTCCTCAACTTCAACTTGACCTATATACTAATGCAAATTAAATAGTCTATTAATAAATGCGAGGCATTATTAGTTAAAGTTTCAAGAGAATTAAAACTAATGCAAATTAAATAGTATAATATGTCTTATTATTATTATAAAGGTAATATAGTCATTTAAAAGTCCTATCTCATAATTTTGATCTAAAAATATATTTTGATAATATTTAACTAATTTTAATATAGATATATAACTAACTATAACATGCTAGCTCGTAGCATTACACTAGTATTTAAAATTGGTTTTAAGAAATAATTGATGGGTCGTATTTGTTTCTTTTAGTTTTTATCAGGAAGTGTTCCAAACGCAACTAAGACGTCGAAATCCATAAACAAATAAATTCTTCCATAAATAAATAAAAGCTCAAAGTACTGCGCTACATTATTGCCTTCATTACAATTTACAATCTCTTGTAATAATTCATGGAAATTGAAGTTATAACAAAAAAAAGTCAGCACAAAATTCACATAGTGGGCTTATCAATAGTATTTTCCCTCACTTTTTTTATCACTAGATTTACGAAAGTGGAATTTCGGTCCAGTGGACGAATGGGCATCGCACGCTAAGTTAGTTGCAAAATAAGATTTCAAAACAAAAAAATCAAATCTTTGCATCATAATATTAAAAAAAATTGAAACAAGTTTCCAAAGATAACTTATTATAATCTCACATACCCACATATGTATGAGCTTTATACATCCCAATTCCCCTATAAATTTACATGCTCATAACTCTCAAAAATCATCAAATCACAAGATAAGAAACAAAAAGAAGTAGTACCCATTTATATACATATATCAATATTTGTGCTCTAGCAAAAATGGCATTCTCATCGGCATTTCTCCTGGTGGCCCTATTCGCCATCTCCGCCACCGCGAACGGACTCCTAACCGGCGCCGTTCTCGGTGGGGTCCTCCAGTGCACCAACACCTCCGTGGCCGTGGCCGGGACTTACAACGTGATTCCCAATGCCAAAATAGATTTTGTTTGCGGCCTAGATAACGGTACATCCCTACCGGCAGTCATCCAATCAACTCGAACCAACACTGCCGGAATCTATAGCTTTGTCATAGCATCGTTGGATGCTCTTTTGCTCGACACCGGAAAGTGTTATCTTGTCGCGATCATTCCGCCTAACTCATGCATTCTCAACATCCCGGCATCCGTCGGAATCCTCAGGATCCCCGTGTTTGTGCTCAACACCATCGACGCTCTTGTCGGAAAGATTGTCATTCTCATTCCGGGGGCTCTCAGCTTGGTTCTTCCCAATTGATCATTTTCGTCGCAACCGTGAAAATATTTAAATTTCCAAGTGTGTTGGAATAAAGATAAAACAACGTGACAATAATAACACATGATGTTGGAAAACTCATGTCGTCAATGTGGCTTTTCATTGTTGCATGTATTACATATGTACTAGACTACGAGTCCCCGAACTTAATGGGAACATGGCTGTAATTTTATTTCAATGCTAGATTTGCATAATTCCTCGTAATCTTGTCTTTTTATATAAAGGTATTTGTCTATTAAGTAGTCAAAGTTAATAAAATATATTTGATAATAAAAGAAAGGGGCATGCATGCATGCATGTAAACATCAGTACTCTCTAAAGGTGAGATTCAGACGACCAGGTTTAAGCTGTGTGTCATCCAAAAGAACCTTTGGAGCAGTGTCAGCTACAATGTTACTAACTCCATGAAAAATATGCCTTGATTCACCACCAAAGATCAACACATCCCCCGATTCCAGTTCGACTTTATCTGCCTTCTCTACATCCCTCTCATCCCCAAACAGAAATTCAGCAGTGTCCCCAACTGAGATAGAAACTACTGGAAGTCCTTTGTCTAAACTTGCCCTACTTTCATCTTTGTCCTGCACAAATCATCACCAGATAAAGAAGCGGATACTGCATCAATATTCACTCTTCAAAAACATAGAACACAACAGTATACCAGCTTAGTTCAAAATTTTCATCAATAGGAATCAGAAGAGAAATGCATGGACAAACCTGATGAAGACCAAGCCTGCCTGTCTTAGTGTAGAAGTTGATTATGCAGATGTCTGGAGATATTGGAGGAAGAATTTTCCTAGCATTCATTAGTTTATGATGAGATTCTAAATGGCGATGAGACTCCCGAATCGCTTCTATAACCAACCGCTGAAACGCTTCAGGAATAGGGGGAGGTTTGGCTTGATCAACGCGCCTCTTATCACCGTATGTGCTTGTCTCTGGATCCCAGTCTTTACCAAGGCACATCATCTTCAAGTGTAACTTTCTTCCATCACGAAAACCAGGTTGGTAAAAACCTCCTGGCCCCCTACCAAGATCTCGGCATGATTTTACCAATTTGACCTAAATGGAGGTAAAGAAAAAGATCATAGAAAGCGCAAATGGTACCTTTCTCTCTATTATTGTTAATACATGCTGACCAATACAAACGTTAGGTATACAAATTAAAACCATCACCTGATCTTTTAAGGAAATATAACCCTTCAGAAGAACCATGCCCGGTCTGAAAACCTTTATAATGCTTCCTTTGAGTTTTTCGTTCCTCTCTGCTTTGTTTCGAATGTGTAGAGGGGCTTTCAGCTTCACACCGCTACTACTTCTATCCTCACAGATATCAAAAGGAAAACCTTCATGCTCCAAACCAGGACTACCAAGTTTCCTTTGTCCACTAGTTCCCACGAAAGTTGTCTTCCCACTTGGAACCTTTGGAAATAATTGACAGCTAACTGTCTGAGAATTTGCTGGTAAGGAAGGGATATGATGGTCGCTACAGGGACCAATATAAGTTTTGCTCAAAGGCTTTGGTTCTGTTTGTGGAACATTCTGCACTCCCTTGACATTCCCACCGTTTGGCCGTAAGTTAACATTTCCATCAAACATCTTTGTTAAACCATCAATGGATGCTTTTGCAGAAGGATTCTTCTTTCCAATCTCGGAAGAATCCATTCCATCACGCAGATTAGCTCCAGCTCGAGCCTGAAATCGAGAACAAGAACAAGTCTTTAAAGATTCTAGAACTGATCAATTATCTAGTGCCCAGAAATTAAAGCTATAGTTCAGAAAATGATAATGCAAACGAGCTGGCAAAAACAAATAGCAACAAATCGAAAAGCAGTTGATGAATTACTTCGCCGCGAACCACCCATATCCTTGAGGGTTGCACCGTTCTCCCTCTGCGGACATATTGCCTTCCAACTCCACCACCAACTTTGCCGCGATAGCCACCGCGGCTGTCACGGTTCATCTTGCCTGAACTGATACGACGGGAACTGATTACTTTATAGGCTTTCAAGATGCCGAAATTGTATTAAACAGATGGCAAGAAAAGCGATGAAATTGGGTAAGTGAAAGGATGTCTGAATATATATAATCACAGTTGGGAATTCGAAAAGGCTGAGCAGAGTCGGAAGTGACAGGTGAATAGTTTCGATCAACTCTCACTGTTTTTGGTGCCAAATACAAACTACCAGAAAATTGCATTATCATCCTGGTAAAATATGTATTTACAATTATGCTCCCTACTTATAACTTAGTGCTACTTACTTAGCATGTAAGTAGAATTTCGTTAACTAATCCGTTTTTATAATTTTAGTTCACTTAATTTACTTACTTATACAAACTACACATTTTTGGACTTGTATACATTAGTCAATCTTTAATATTTATCGATGTTTTTGCATGTCTATATTTTTTCTTAATTTTTCTAAACCATTAAAAAGTTTGTTAATATCACAATAACTATAATAATATCTCTAATAAATATAATGTGTGAATAAATAAATATTATTATTGTTGCTTTAGGAGAAGCAAATAAGAGGAAGAGCAGAAATGAATATTATTAGCAAAATTAGTAGAAACACAACGTAAATGCATTTTCAAGGCGCCGTTAAAATTTTAGAAACAGCCAATAAAAATAGTTAAGGCCTTTTTCTTCTCACAATTTTCAGTCAAAATTTGGACAACTCTGTATTTTCTTTCCTTTTTGCCCTCATCGTAATCGCGATCTTTTCTTCAGATCGTTCGATTTTTGAACGCAGGATCTATTGCAGGGGGACAATTTATAAACGTCGAGCCTTATTGAAGATCGGGGGTTCGCGAAACTATACCGGAAGGAGCTCACGGACGCATGTCAAAGGTAGCTGAATGCATCGATTTTTTATTGTTCGTGTTTTTTCTGAATTATGTTTAATCTTATGATTTTTATCTTGTTAATTTGTTTTGAAAGCGGTTAAATACGTGGGTTCGGCTTGTTTTATGTGTTTTGTGGTAGTAATTAGGCTTTTGAGGTTTTTCTTTTTGTCCTTTTTTTTTCTGGACTTTAGTTCAACTCCATTGAAGATCAATGTCTAGGTTAAGCAAATATATTTAGATTTTATGGGCTTCTGGGTGATGGACTTCATTATTTAATGAAAAAGCTCTTATGTTCTTTATAAATTCATATATGTTTTGATTTCCATTCAAATGCATTGAAGGATAATTTGCTAGCTTTTACCTTTATTTGATACGACATGCTCTTGAAGTGAGTTAGTTCTATTCCAATGTACTTATATAGATGGGAACCAAAGAAAACGATGTAGATGATTGTCATTGTAACATTGTTTTATCAGGAATAGCTCGCAAGTTTAATTTCATTTGTAAGCTCTGTTACCGTGTTATGGTCCTTAGGATTTTCCCTTTTCAAGTTAAGCTGTATAAATGTCAATATCTAACTTTACTGGTACAACATCTACTGGGAAAACTAGTTTAGCTGTATTTGTGAGCTCATTTTTTGTTCTTTTAATGACTAGCAGACTTCTTCTACACAAGAATACAGATCTCTTTCTATCACTGATGTCTTTAATAAACTTATTGCAGGTGTGAGCTCAAGAAATAAAGATGGTGAAGTTGACTATGATTGCTCGTGTTACTGATGGTCTTCCATTAGCGGAGGGACTGGATGATGGACGTGACGTGCCAGATTCCGACTTTTATAAACAGCAAGTGAAGTCTTTGTTCAAAAATCTGTCAAGGGGACAGAACGAGGCATCAAGAATGTCTGTCGAAACAGGGCCCTATATATTTCAGTATCCTTTGCATGGTTTTTAAGATTGTGTTTTTGCTTGTTTACCTATATTCAGTTTAAGCTGATGGTTAGTTTAACTGTACTGACTCACCAGAATGTAACCAGAGATGCATGCAGGTTGTCCTTTACTTAGGAAATATGATCTACACTAAGCTTCTTTTTGTGGGGGATATCGTCTCCTAGCTACTTATGGATGTAATGATTCTTACTAGTTGTTATTGGGATGCATATTTGCTGACTTTTACCTATCATATGATCACTAGCAAGTTTGAATAAATTCGTGCGCTAGTTGCATTTTCTTTATTAGTAGTTCACATATGACAGCACCCTTTTGCTTCCTTAAAAATTTATGCCATTATTTGATAGTAGATGTTGAGTTCATTATATTAAAGTCAGCCATCAATGTTGGTTTAAAATGTTATTATTAGTATCATTCATTTCTTTCTCATTACTGTTCAGTTACGCCTTAACATGGCTGCTTAGTTATATTATTGAAGGTCGAGTGTGCTACTTGACAATGTGCGATCGTGCTTATCCTAAGAAGCTTTCCTTTCAATATCTTGAAGACCTCAAGAGTGAATTTGAGCGTGCATATGGGAATCAGATCGAAACTGCTGCAAGGCCTTATGCTTTTATCAAATTTGGTGAGTTATCAAAAAAGAGCTGCTCTATTCTTCTCGGCATTTTTTGGTTTTTATGTCACAAATCTTGTCTTTTATTTGATAGATACATTCATACAGAAGACAAAGAAATTGTACCAGGACACAAGAACTCAACGGAATATTTCAAAATTGAATGATGAACTCTATGAAGTTCACCAGATAATGACTCGCAATGTACAAGAAGTTCTTGGTGTTGGTGAAAAGTTGGACCGTAAGTCATTTTATCATCAAACTTCTTCCACTCTTGAGATCTTAATTGCTTGTTCCTTCCTTTAGTTCATTTTTCAAAAGCATCATTAGAAAAAAAGAGAGAATGGAGTTTTTTGAACCAACATAAAAATAATTCTAGTTTGTGGTTTAGACAACAAAATGGTGTAATTAATGAGTGATATGTTTTGGCCACCTTTTTTCTAGAAAGGAACATTTATCGGGAGAGTTTGCTGGTTCTTTGTTCAAACATTGCAGACTGCCAGACTGGATACTTATGTTTGTTAAATACTCATTCCTATCTCATGCATTTTAATTCAATCTGTTTCAGAGGTTAGCCAGATGTCCAGTCGCTTAACATCAGAATCGCGCATTTATGCAGAGAAGGCAAAAGATTTGAACCGCCAGGTATGTTTGATTTCACTTTGATTGCAGCTGAATAATATATGCATCAGTTGTTTTTCATGTGTTGAGAGAGATTATGTATTGTAATGGAACTCTCAGAGTCTATTCACAGATATATTCACTATTTACTGTAGGCTTTGATTCGGAAGTGGGCCCCGGTTGCCATTGTTCTAGGAGTTGTGTTTCTCCTCTTCTGGGTCAAGAATAAACTTTGGTGATTCGTCACCCATTCGCTGTTGACGAGCTGCTCCGGTCTTGCATTTTCTCATCTTATCATTTGAAACCACTAGAAATGATCTTGTTGCAGCGACCTTCGATTTTCTTTTTTGAGGATTTTGGAAACTAAGCATGTCGGAAAATATAGAGATTACTTACTACAAGAGTAATTTATTTAACATTTGTGAAAAAACATATAGCTATGCATTTTCTCTTCTTACATACTCCCTTCATCTGTTATTCTTATATAAACTGACGACTTCGGAAATCTACACTTGACATCATATAACATTATAACAATCGCGTGTAGGTGTAGCTTATGTTTTATGAATTATGATTAATATATAGTTTTTGAATACACGATATGATTCAAACTTGACATTTCATCAATAGTGCAACTACTCTTGAAAACCTAACTCATCTCAAAACACTATGTAAGAGAGAGAGAAAAAAATTACACCAAACAAGTCTCTACGAGTAAGGTAGCTAGATTCAGACTTCATATTTCTTCACATCAATTATAAATACTAACCCAATAAAATTTCTTTAACCAGCATTTAAAATTCTTCGCTCTGTATTATTTTTCTCTTTTGAAAGCCCAGAATTCAAGAAGCCCATATTCGAAAAATCCAAAAATAAAATTAAGATCCAATTTGAGAAGTCTCTTCAGCTCTTAACAGCGTTGCAACGGTTACAGTTTTCAAAAATGGAAGAGCGAACTTAAATTTAGACAGAGGAAGCTATTTTAACCTCAAATCCCTAATTTTGAAGCGATCTCAGGATGTCAACCTCAGTAATCGATCTTTCGGAGGAAGACTGTTGCAGTGACTCTGAAACTGGTTCACAATTTTCCGATGATTCGCAAAACGATCCAAATTTTGAAATTGAGGAGACTCTATTGTCGCTCTCAGATCTCTCGCTAAAGACAAAATCAAAGCGATCGAAGATCAAGTAAGCAGCTATCTCTCGATATTCAGTCCAGCAGTTTGTTAGCTTCAATTTCCATGCCTACTTAGTGTAGTATGATTGAATGTGTACTATCACTCTCAAGCATCTCGTGTTTGGTCTTTTTTGTATGCTTTAGCTTCCATAAATTGCTGATGAGTTGTGGACAAGTGTAGAGATTATGATTCTAACTTAACGATCATGGAGCATCCTTTTTTGAAGATGTGAATCGGTAAGTGTTTTGTTTTTCCCAGTGATGTTAAAAGATTGGATTATGAAGATAGATATGAGCTTGATGAGAAGGACCAGAAAAGCTATGAAATTATTCAGAAAATGATTGAAGGTTTGCTTACTATTCGAATTTAGTCAAGCTATTTTCATGACTGTGTATGGTGTGTATATCAATACCTTTTTGAGCATCTATGAATATTTGCACAATCATTGCAGGTGGTGAGGTAAACAAACTGAAAGTGGATGAATGTAAGATTTATTTGAGGAAACATGGATTGAGATTGAGTGGCAAGAAAGACATACTAGTACAGCGAATTAAGGAGCATGTTGAGTAATATTCTATAACTTACTAGTCGAGTTTCAAAGTATTTTTTTCTTAAATTTACTAGCATTTGATTAAACTATAAAAAATTCAGTATTGTGAATGGTGGTGGGGAGGCAAAGTATCCAGCATCCAGTTTTGTGTTGAATTGCAAAGGTAATTTTCTGTTCCATCGTTTAGAAATGAAGATATGGAGTATGTTTTATAATGTTTTGCTTAAAGAGGTTTTTTTTGGATTGTACATGTTTCATTCAAACTTCTAAATTTTGCAGGTGATGCTTGCAAAGGAGATGTAGTCATCTTCGAACAGAATGTTTATGAAGAGTAATTCTCCAACTCGCTTGAGTTTCTCAAATTATCATTACTTATGAATTTGAATCGAAATACTTACCAAGGATTACCTTGTTATTATATATTTAAATACGAATGCTTGTTGGTGTTGGATGACAATAAAACTATATGCAAGAAAATTACTAGACGACTTTGCTAAGTGTTGACCTTTTCTGATCTTCAGGTTTAGTATTGTGTCTCGTAGCGCCAAAGGTGGTTCTTGTGGAACAAGGATTGTTGCAGGGAGGATCTTGAAGGAGAGCTATGGTGCTGCCAAGCAGCAACACACATTTACCGTTAGTCTCTCTCTTTCTCTCCCCTCCTCTTATATCTCTCTCTCTATTTGAATTAGCTGAAATGATGCTATCTTTTGAGTTGTAAATAAATAACCCTTCACTCTTCGGAGCAGATTGAAGTGCTATGGAGTAAAGGAGAGAAACCACTGCCTCCACTTCATCCCTTGCTTATCAAAGGCAGGAACCTCTACAGATTGAAAACAATGAGACAGGTGTGTGTGTGGTGGTTGAGTGTCTATATTTTTATGCATATATTCATCATTCAAGTGCCATCAATACCCTTTCCTGTCTATCAGAAATGGGAAGATGAAGGAGAAAGGCAGAGAATTTTGTTGGAAAAGCATTCTAGAGGTGGCGCTGCTCGTTCAAATAGGGAAGTGCGCATACAGCAGAAGGAAATGCGAAAAATGCAGAGTTCAACTAGGTAATAAAACCTTTCTAGTGAAATAATGTTCAGACTAAAATAAACATCATAAATTATCATGCTCTCGTGTCAAAGCCATGTGCCTAAGTCTGTAACTGTTGCTTCACTTTGTACATCAGGGCCATAAGAAATCAGCTTCCTAACAGAAAACAAGAAAATGCACTTGCAGCACTTCCACTTCATCAAAGGCCACCTTTTATGGCTACTACCCACGGGAATTATCAGAGAGCCCCACAGCCTGGTCTGCATCCCAGCACGAGCTTTCATGAAGAATGTCTTCAGATCTATCCTACATCCAGAAGTCCTATTTTTTCTTCAATTCCAGGCCATCCTCAATTTCCAGTACATCAACATGCTCTTAATGAAAATATGGAATATCCACAGCAACGTCACGATTATCATATGCAGATAAGAAATGCTGTAGGAAATCGACCAATTCACCAGAAAGGCATTCACGATCAGAAGAAACAAATATGTCGACATTTCGGTCAAGGAAGGTGCCATTTTGGGGACAGATGCAAGTTTTCGCATGAATTAGCTTCAAACAAATGAAGGGTAAGATTCAAGTACACATTATCACTTGTAATTTCAATATCTTTTCTCTTTTTTAAAACCGGAAATTCAGATTCCCAGAGTGCAAGGGTATGATTGGAATGTATCCGTTTTGAAAGAGAAACAGTGATTTGTCCATCTTGAATGTGCAATGTTTCGGTAGTAAATTCAGGAATTGCAGCGGTTTGTTTTGCTTGTAACAAACTAATAATAAAGTTAATTAAGACTTAAAATACATACATACAATCCAAATAATACTCTCTAGATTGAGTAAATAAGCACAATATATGTGACTAAATCAGTCTTGGATTTTTTACTTTTTTTTACTTTTTTATGGAAATAAAATTGAGGAAGATCAAGTCCCCTGCTCTGCGTGGTTTTCAACAGCAATTTTCTGTGAAGATCCGACGAATTTAAAGTTATTTAAGGTTATCGTGAAAGCATAGAGATTTTATATGAAGACCATATTTTTATTTCCTTCAACTGGGTTTTGTGATTATCGAGTCTATGATGCTGTAATGTTTTAATTTATATTATTTTTAAAGCAATTTTAATGTTTTAATGCATCACATAATGAAAGTAAGTTGTATTAGTAGTATATTCGTGAATGAAAAGAAGGAAAAATAAAAACACACAAATGAAGACAAAGGGGTTTGACGTTTTAAATTTAGTTGACACGTGGACAATTAAATATCATCATCGTAGAGAATGAATTGAAATTGAGGGAGTGACAAAATTTAGTTGACACGTGGACAATTAAATATTAACAAAGCGAAGTAGTTTAACCATTGACAGTAGAATGAATCCCAAGATCATTATTTGTTCACAGCGGAACGAATATCAATAGTAATGGTTGATAATTAATATAAACCTTACACTTAACAGATACTTATGAGTATTCACAAACCTAGTGGTGTGGCTGTGGGGCGACTGGTTGAAAGCGCACTTATACCCTTTATGTATCGCACTATTTTAAAATCATCTAATCTCTTCAGCACTGTGCATTATTTACAGAATTACTCGTGTTCACTCCTTGCAGCTCCATTGGAGAGTGAGCAATACTACCGACTGAGCCCATGGTCTGTGAACTCAACTGAGGACTGGCCGGACAAGCTTCTTGATTACCAACAGCCATTGAATGAATGGCCCCGGAACTCAGTTGCGGACTCATCGGGGTTCTCTGGCTCATTTGCTGGGGACTCGCCTGCTGTTGCTGCTGATTCATTTGATGAGGAATTCCCACGCTGGAAGGTGATCCGACTGGTGGAGGTGAAACGACAGCTTGCAATGGTGATGTTGTTTCTTGCTGCTGTTGCTGCTGCTGCTGTAGTTGTTGTTGTTGAAGATGTTGCTGGAGCTGGTGCTGCTGTAGCTGCAGCTGCTGCTGCTGCTGCAAGTGAAGCTGCTGTTGCTGTTGCTGTTGGTTCATGTAAAGATTCATTCCTGGCATCTTTGGTGGGCCCATAGCTGTACGTTGCATCTGGTTCATATTGGCCCGATTCAGAGCAGGGCCGAGCATTGAAAGACCAGAACCCGGGTGCATCTGTCTAGCCCCAGGTATGACTCCAATACTCGACTGAGGGTTCCCTAGTATGTTTGATCTGTTTTGGCTTGCCATCCTCATTTTCATGTACGCAGCATGCTGTGGAGTAAGCGTTCCAGATCTAATGACATTAGTGAAACTGGTGGAGCTCAGGTTCATGGCATTCTGGTTCAAGTTTCCCATATTCGGCATCGACCCCATTGGCGCAGAAATACCCGACCCACCGACACCTCTAGAACCTCCAAGTCCCATGACATTACCCAAGCCTCCAAGCCCCACCATGTTATTGCCAATATTACCCATGCCTACATTTCCAACGCCAGGCATCATTTTTCTCTGCATATTTTGCTGCTGCTGCTGTGGCTGAAGAAGTTGCGACTGCTGCTGCTGCTGTTGCAACAGCTGGAGTTGGATAGCATTAGTCTTGTTCGTCATATGAGGTCCCAATTGCATATTGCTCTGAGCTATATTATTCAAATGTTGCATTGAGTTCGTCGGGAGCATCATCTGTGACCTTTGGAACTGGGCATGCTGCTGTGTCTGTTGTTGCTGTTGCATAGGTTGCAGTTGTTCGGGTTGCTGTGGCCTTGATGAAACTGATAGAAGTCCTTGAGACATTTGAATCGACTGGGTATTTCCTGGAGGCAGCATCCTAGGGCCTTGTACGTTCTGTGATGACGTTGCATTACCACTATTACTAGGTTTAGCATCGCTCGATTGTTGCAAAGAAACACCTTCAGAAAACTGCTGCATCTCAGGTGCAGCATTAGTTTGAGGATTTGCTGGAGTATTAGGCATGGCTCCTGAGGAAGAATCCATACGAACAGGTGATGGTTGGACGTGATCATCCATGTGATAACCTTCCTTTGTCATCTGCTTGAGTATATATTGTTAGCTCAAAGTAGGCAGCAAATGAAATAAATAGCAAGCAGCAGGTTTTAAGAATAGGAAATGTTGACGTACCAGTGAAGCATACTGCGATGCAAGTAGGTCGGCCATATGCTGCAGGAGTTGAGTAGCATGCGTAAGTAAACGTTTAAGAACGGAGCAAAGTAATGGTGATCGGTTATAGAAACAAGAATTATTTATAAAACCATCTTCTTTTAAAGCTAGAAAATTGAAACTTGAAAATTATAGATTCTTTAACCATCACCACAACAAAGAGAATTAATAAAAAGCTCACAGTATTTGGCAATGTCGGAAGGTGATCCTCTGCAGCCAAGTATTGAGCATCCTCAATTTCCCCTATATGAATTGCAACGGCACCATCATTTGGTTTCTCCGACATGATCATCCTAGTTCTGCCCTTTGGAACAACTTGGTAAGTGTTACCTGGAAGATCAATTGCGGAGATCAGCCAGGTTCAGTCAACCAGATTAAATTGAATAGTTAGAATGTTAATTCACCTTGAAGAATGCGCTCTGTCTGAATGAAGTTCAAAATCCTGGTTTTGCAAACATTCATGTTGCCACCAACCACGGACTTTGACAGTGGCATTTTACATGATTCATCTTTCAAATTCTCGCTGTTTGACTCATTCGAGAAATAAGACATCAGCTGTTGAGCTGAATATACATTACGCTTCCTGATAGGATACTCGTCTACCTTACTCTTTTTGCGATTAAGTTGAAACCTGAAAGCACGAAGATATCGTGCATAAAAAACAGAAAGGAAATTTCAATATACCAAACATCAAACAAATAATCCAAGATGAGACAAACTCTGAGAAGAATTCAACCTATCAGTACAATACTAATATGAGTTAATACAAGAAGCCATAGAAATTTGTTTCCATAGTGAGGATTCTGTAACTGAATTAAATGGTCGTCTCGACTTAATTTTGAGCTCAGAAAGATAAACTACCATGAAAAATGCCCTTTACAGCTTTACTCAACTGGACGATACTGGATTTGCCCAGAGTAGAACAGAAAAAATCAAGTATCAAATGATGAAAAGATCAGGGCATATTGATTGAAGAAGATACCTCATAGTTACCATTTCTATCTTTGAGAATCTCTCCAGTGTAGATTGATCAAGCAAAGATTGAGCTCCCACAGGAGGGCTGCTTACATTTATTTGCATGCTCATATTGCCAACACTTGCAGGAGATCCGACTCCACTTATCGCAGGGGGTTTTGGAAGTGAATTAGATCTACGTTTTGCAGCTGCATGTGCCTGATTTTGCCTCTGCACAGAGTCATTAGCACTAAAAGTTTGGTTGCCACCAATACCAACAGAAGGAATGGATGAGACTGCATGTTTATCCTTTTTAGATGATACGAGGCCACTAGTTACAGCAGCTCCAAATTGATGTCCCATAGAACCACTAGAAAATTCTCCTGATTTTGAAGACAACGGAGATTGTGGTAAGCCTCCACCAGAAACATGAGGGCTCTGGACCAATTTTCTCTTCTGAAAAGGATCCTCTCTTCTAGAACTATTATCAAGAGGCTGCCCAAGATTGTTCCATGGAGATTGAGGGAAGCCAGATCTCATCATCTGATGTGGCATCCTTTGTTGCAATCGTGACTGCTGGGAGTCCATATTTGTTAATTCTGGGATCTGGGAGTCTAATTTATCCAATCTATCTGTGACAACTGGTTCTTCCTTCAGGCTGTATCTTATTCCTTGCTGTCCAGCTGTGAACGGCATTGTCCCTCCTTCCTGATTTAGACCTCCTTCAAATACCTGCTGAGGAAACTTTTGCATGCCATTGTTACTGTACTGATTTCCTCTTCCAATTGGCTGCTGCTGCTGCATTAGTGTGTTCTTCCACTGCAACTCAGACCCATGTAAAGCGTCCGTTTGTGAACCTAAATGCTGCATATTCCCCTCAGCACCTGTATGCATAAGCCTAGCCTTCTTATTTGTCATCGGAGATGATTGTCCATCTTGGTTCTCTCTCTTACCATGAAGATAAGCAACAGAGTTTTCAGCGAATGGGATCATCATATCCTGCCCACCAGGAGAACCTACAGATGCACTCAAAAGTGCTCCTGACCGCTGATCCTTCATCATTCTTGGGCTACCACTTCCACTTCCATAGTATTTCTGCTGGTGAGATGAAGGCAGAAAAGGGCCATCCGATCCAAAGCTATTGCTTCTTAGTTGGAGCATAGCATTCGAGCCATTATTTTGATTGTTTGTATTCTCATAGACATATTTCTGCATTAAAGATCCTGTATCTCCCAACCTGGAATTTTCCGGAACTCTATCAAGACTTACCTTCTTCCCATGGTTACTATTTGAGACAGTAACTACGGAAATCTGCCTCAATCTTTTCCTTCGCATGTTGCGTAGATCTAAGTTCAACTGAAAACAAAGAGATGCCAAAATTAAAACATGAAATCTGATCACGATATAAGGAAAAAAATTATAGACAAACCTTATTTTGCACTGGATCTTCAGATAGTCTGTCCAGCTGTGGAGTTGGATCTAAGCAAAGTTGCGGTTGTACGGCTTTCAAAATTCTGGATTCCACTTCCTTTACCCAAAATAGATATAATTACAATTAAGAAAAATATCCCTATTCTGAATGGATCTAGAGCAGACTCAGCAGAGGTAACTTACCATCAGATCACCATATGTCCAACCATTTTCTGAAATAGATGGAATATCCTTCACTATATTTTCTAGTGACATCTTAAGAGACACTCTGTTAATTGTGGGTGACCTCTCCCCAGAGACCACATTAACTCCTTCAGGAAAGCATTTCCTATAATCCCGCACCTGTGGTAAAAGTTATATTCAATCAGTATCTTATATTCCTCATTCCTCGTATTTCATTATTGCCATCATGTAAACAAGACATGAAGATCTTGCCCTGAGGAGAAGAAAATCAGTTATATTAATGGAACAATGACTAATAAAAGAATGTGCATAATTTTTAATGACATAAGAGCAGTTTCGCGTTCTTTCTTATACATATCTGAAAGAGTAGGTAGTCTCCCAGATATATTAACCAGAATACCAGTTCATGACCAAACATCATGCAAAATCCTTGTATTTATGTTTCCAACTGAAGAAGTTATTCAAAGGGACTATGGCTAAGATAAACTTTGCTATTCGTAGTTATCATTAACAGCTTTAGATTGAACATTGGATTACTTACCTCACAGACAAGTGCCCCATCAATATATCTACACGGTATATCATCCAGAATATCTCCCGGCAATCGACCTGATTCAATTGCCTTTCACCCAAAAAAAAAAAGAAGATTGTCAAAACTATAACCAGATAAAGTTACATATGTTCTAATATGGAATTCGTATTGTGGCTCAAAGAAGAACTTCGACTACAAAGTTGCTTTAAAACATGAGGATTTGGATTGTAACTCAAAGAGGAGCTTCACCAAAAGAGTGAATAATTATTAATTCCAGTATTTATGATGATTCTTAGTAAATTATTCAAAATGCATATCCAGCATTAAAAAGGACTAAGACTGTGAAAGAATGCAGGAGTTACTGATAGGATCCCATATTCTAACAAATTACATAGATATTAAAAAGGTAACTCATAATTAGTTGCAAACAGTAACAATCACTGACTACGTAGAGTGAGATCGATCGCAATGACTATAACAATATATGGCAGTATTGTAGGTGAGTAAATGAGCAGGTGTATGTACAGGTTAAAAAAACATTATGACTGAAAGGTTAATGGAATCTGTCAATTAACATACAACAAAGTCAATAGTTGAATCAATCATAATAAGTGATACTTTTATGTTGGGAAAAGAAAGTTTGCAATTTCGCTGAGAGTAACAAAATTTTCAGAATTACTGCTATAAATAAGAAATAAAACATGCAAGGAGCGAAATTCCAATAAATCTGTAGACCTACCGAAAAAAGAGCCTCAGATGCTCTATCATATGGATGCAGAAACTTTGGCACATCAATGGCCGTCTGACTGCCAGGTTCATTCTGAAAATTCATAGTAAATATAGTCAAGCAACACACAAATTACACACTAAGCACAAAAATTCCATTTTCAATATGGGAGCATAAATCAGTTTCACGTGTCAATTAAAAGGGCCAATTAATGGCAGACCTCCACAGGCTTCCCAATTGAATATCCATCCGGAAAAAGTCTCAAAGTGAACGAAACTTCATTATCTAAGAAAGAACGAACATAGAAATAGCACAAAAGTTAGCAATAGCATACCACGGACCGAAATATTTCAAGATAGTAAGAGAAAATTTTAAATCTTGAGCATATATCTTAGGATAAATTCACATACCGCCAATTTTTGTTTTTATCTTGTTTTCCCTTGTCTCTCCCTGTCCAATAAAGAGAGATGTTAGATATCACTACAAAATGCAACTGGATTAAGCAACTAAGCAGCGCAAGACAACTTCAAGATTGCCTTTTTCTCACTGTGTTATAGCATAATTTAACATCTTTATATACTTCACACCATCTCCTAGCTCCCAAACTATGCAATTCCATTATAAAAAAAAACACCCAAATCACGTGTCTCAAAATTCAAAAGAACAACTGCTTATGAGAAAGCTCGCAGTCACCAAAATTGCTAATTCTTCTCACATATAAAGACTCAGTTGAATAATACAAGTCACACAACCTAAAACATCGGTGTATGCATTCAAAAATCACCAAATTATGAAAGATGAAAAAAAAAAGAAAAAGAAGGGGAAATTAGTAAATTCACCATCTTCCGAGCAGACAACGAAGTGGCATCGATTTTCGGCATCGAGGAAGTAATCAGAGAATCGTTCAAATCTTCGTAGTTGGCACGTAAAACGGCGGCGTCCGACGGTACCGGTTTCGGGCGAAACCGCCTACCGGTTTGTGAAACCTTAAACGAGATCCCCATAACTATAGGGATCTCTCTACAAACTGAATAAAAGTATTATCGGAAAATTGAAAATCTAGATAAAATGCACACAATTCATGGACAAAGGGGAACTCAGAGAAATTGAACTGCGTTTTCTTCTCCGGTGTGCGTGTGCGCGTGAGTGAGAGAGTTGAGGAGTAGAGCAGACTTGAGACGAGCAATTTATTTTCTACTAATGTGAGTTTTTATTTTTCATTTTGGCTTTCGCACTAAAATTGAAGTTTCTTTTCGGCTTTCGCACTAAAATTGAAGTTTATTTTTGACTTTCCTAAACTTTAAAATGCCACTTTAATAAATAAAATATAAATATTATTTATTTAAAAAATATTTATTTATTAGAGTACGTGATTGATTACGTGTTAATCTATTTTATTTCACAAAATGATTTAAATTATCCTAATGTTATTATATAATTTTAATATTTTTTTATCTTTCATTTTAAAATTATATTTTTATATTTATTTTATAAAAATTGGTGATTTTACAAATTACGCCAAAATTGAAACCGACTTACTTTTATAAATAGTAATAAACAAATATTTAAAATTGTAAACCATATCATATTTTTATCTTTTTACATTATTTTTGAACTTACATACTTTTTACACTGATTTCTTAAATTTATATACTCAGAAGAAAGAAGTGGACAGTAACAAAAGAAAGAAAGTAATATCATTGGCAAGAGCATCGACGTAAAGTTTATATACACATGAATAATTATCAAAATATATACATCTAGCCTTATTTTATAAAATATGAATTGTTTATCATATGTTCTATATATCTGTCACAAATAGTGAATTGTTAGGAAGAAGTCAGTGCAACATGATCGCAGTCGATCTAAAAATGGACAAGTATGAACTATGAATATAAATGTATGTGTTCTTTCACAATATAAATGTGTGTATTCTTGTACCTGTTCAAACCGTCACCAAAAATATGTTTCTTTAACCTTTTTGGACATGGTTTAAATTTCACATTGCATTTGGTGCGTTGTTTCTCTACTAAAAACATATATTGCATTTTTAAATTCTTGACAATTCTGTCACAATACACTTCTTATGATTGGAAGCAATGTTAATTATCTATTAGTTTTAAGTCCATATCATCGTACCACAGTCACCACATACTAGTTTAATTCAAAAGCCAGATCATGGCATAAGATAAATTATATTTACAAGAAATATAAAAGATGTGTATTTTGACAAATTTTGCTTGCCTATTTTATCCTTAAATATACTTCATTGACGGATAATAATATACTTCGAAACAAACTAAATGATGCATCCTACTATTTTCATCTTACTATTTCCGATTTGTGTACCTTTTTTAGATACATGAAATAAGAAGAATATGTAAAAGATAATTTTTTAAAAAAATGAAGGATACATCGTTCGTATAGGACATATGTGGACGAAGAAATGATAGTCAGTGTCCATCCCACACTCAAAACAACAGCTTTCTTTAAGGGGCCGTTATTTTAGGTTTCAAGAAATCGATAAACCTGTAATTACTGGTAGTACATGAGACGCCGGGTTGCAGCAACGCTCTGATAACCACCATCATAGATGGCCTGGCTTGCACCAGCACCCATCCCCATCGATGCTTGTTTCAGATGGTGTTGCCCTTGTGGATGATGCATTAGAGGATGAATGCCGCCCATTTTAGTAATTGCAAGTTGCCGCTCATAAGTCAGTAGGTCGGCTGGAGAGAGGGTTGGTAAGGATACTGGCATGGGTGGGGGAAGCGGGTTCGACACTGTTCCAGCTGGCGTCGGCTGGTTTCCCCATGAACACTGAACAGAGTACAGATGCATTAACAAAGTAAGTCCTTGTAATCTTAATTTTGTGACTTGTTTTGTGGTTAGGTATATCATAGTGTTGGAATCAGCAGATCCTTTTTCCAGTTGCCTGTAATTTGATCTACATATATTGAAACTTGAAAGACATTTTGGCATTTGAAAGTTGAAAGTTGAAAGTGAGCAATGTTTAATAACAGAACTGCATCAGAAAATGCTAGATAATAGACGCTAGATGGGTGCACACCTTTATTGGTTTTCCACAAAGGTATGACTGAGAATTTCCTATTGAAATAGCCATTGCTGCCCCTGCATGAGTACTGTACCTAACAAAGCCAAAACCTTTATCACGCTGGACCCTTACTTCCTCGATTGATCCAGCACCAAGTGCATGGAAGTGGCGATGGAGGTCTACCTGCGTTACCTGGTGATCACAACCAAGGAAAGAGAGAGAGAAATTGAGTACAAGAAGTAAAATATTCAAATTTGAAAGGTATAATGTGGAACTGCTTGAGTGGAATTCAATATGAAAGGTATATGTGCTAATGTGCAGTTGCTGGAGAAACCTCCAATATACCATCTTCAATAGTACTAAAATACACTTCATAAAAAAGAATGACTATAGGAAACATATAGATTGGGGGACTTATAGCAGAGGCATGTTTTGTAATATGGACTATGACATGCTTTCTGTAAGAGATAAGCAGCAAAAGACAAAAGAGGACTTGCCTCAGGAGAAAGGTTGCCAACATACACAGTCGTATATTGAGGGTTGTTTTGAGGAGCATCGCTACTTGCAGCCTCTTTAACATCCTCTGTGAAATGAAAGGCATCTATACCATCATTTTTCATCAATAAAGGTATGTCATGAAGATAAGACATCCAAAATGTCAGGCATGAGTACAAACAAGGTTCCTAAAATCCCAAATAAGCCTAGAGGCGTAGGATTCAAGGCAGACCAAGGCATAAAGCTATAAAAACATAAAAATTATACCTAACATAATAGAACACAGAGACAAGATACATCATAAATCTTAAAAACATCAAAGTAAATCATAAGATTAAATAAAAACCCAATGTAAAGTGAGGTAAACCCTAAAAGCCCAAAGCAAATTAAGGCTAAACCCTAAAAATCCAATCATTTTGGAGTTAAATTGGAGAAAGATCCACATCATTTTATTATTTTTTAAAAACCCTTGCTGAAGCCTCATGCACCTCACACTGGCAAGGCAGAAGAAAGTATCGAAGTGGGACATGAGGTGTGCCTCAGTTGCTATTTTTAAAACCACGAGCACGGAAACTAAATTTATTTGACCAACTCTCGAAACAGAAATAATGCAACAACTTAAAAGGCGTATTCCCCCATAGAGTGTGTGTGTGAGAAAGTGAGTGAGCAAAGAGAGAGAAAGAAATGTCAATTAACCATCTTAAATAGCTAGCACAACCAAAGTCAAAATGTTCTTTCCCCTTCCCCTCATTCACAGTTACATCCTTACTGACCAGAGGAGGTAAGTTCTACAACACTTTTAGAATCTGAAATTTGTTTGTCCTCACTGGTCCCAGCACCCTTTGCGGCCCAGTTGCAACGTATTTGCCTGCTCCCTAGCCATTTACCTGAACAGTTTTCATATGAACAGAGATCAAATAGTGTCTGACAGCAAGTAAACATAGCTTTTAAACGAAATTAATACGAGCTATTCTCACCAGTTAGGCCATTTATTGCGCTTTGTGCATCCTGCACAGGAAATCCACATGGTTCAGTTAAATGAAGGAAATTGCTTCTTGAGATTATTCAGGTAAGGTCTATAAAACATACTTGTTGGTTTCTGAAAGACACAAATCCAAACCCCCTGGAACGCCCAGTCTTTTGGTCCCACATTACCCTTGCATCACTATGACCAGGAGAGAAGAATCAGAAACTACTGGACTAGGCCAATCATACATAGCTACCAAATGAACTCATGAAAAGTGATCTGCAGAATAGAGGCCATGTGCCCCATTCTAGAGGGAAAGGAAGATGAACTTACGAACAAGTAGGGTACACAGAAAAGCAGGCAAACAGCATCGCATCAGTAACCTCTGGGCTGAGATCACCAACAAAAATGTTGAAATGACCTGAATAGAAGTGATAGGTTTTAAGTTTTAACTAATAACTTTCAAGGTAGCCAAAGTACTGCTTGTTCTATATATACCGAAGCTGAACATATATCACATGTATGTGAAACATCATAAGGTAAACTTACTAGATGTATCCTCTCTCTGACCACTGGCATATGCCCAATTAACTTTGATAGGCTGCCCAAATCTGGATGTAATAATATACATTAATCTCAAAATTTAAGCAAAAAAGCAAGATTGAAGTTCGATATATCCTACTTACAGGTGCCTCCCATTTAGTGATAATATTGCAAGTGAAGCTGACCTTCGATCAAAGTAATGTATAAAGCCATAGGAAGACTGCATAGAGCAATTGATGATGAATGTCAATGTCAGCTCTACAAATTCAATGAAAACATGTACATGGATAGTAACATACAGGAAAGAAGATATTCAAAAAATACAAGCACCTTTTCTTTTCTGATAAGCTTGCAAGACTCCACAGGACCAGTACTTGCAAAAAGTTCTTGAAGAAGTGGTTCAGTCACGTGAGTGTGAATATTCCCCACATACCTGCATTATCTCAAGAGATAAAAGACCATTAAAGGCATATATATTAAGACAAGATAAAGACAATGACAGGAGAATTGGAGACAGTAAAAAACGTATTGCACTCATGTTAGCATAAAGGCATATATATTAAGACAATATATGAAGCAGAACTAATGTGCTAAGACTTGCTCACAGTCTATACCCAAAGGAAGATATAAAAAATGGTGACTTAGACTATTAAGGCACGTGCAAGCTACGGAAGCATTCATTGAAAAGGGGTAACAAGATATTTAAAAAAAAAGTTCAAAATTGTCTGAACAACACTCACACACTGAGGCATGAACTTGGATCAAACCCAGGAGGCAGATTTCCACTTGGAATTGGTTCGATCTGCAAAATGAAAAGTCGAAAAGAAAAAAGAAATAAAAATAAAGGAAAAAATCCTAGTCTATCTGCCCACATTGACTATATCCACCCCTAAGGTAAAAACACTGCCTGGGAAGAAAGTAAAAGCTAATTCACATGGTACTGGTGTTGGAATTCCATCACTCGACATATAAAAAAATCTAAAAAAAGCTATAGAAAGTACCATAATTACTTGCTTTACATAAAATCAGAAGTGGGACTAACAGAACACTATAAACAATAGTACATTTTTAATAAACTCCATTTTCTCATTTTCCATTAAACTTTGATAAATATATGTAATAGCCTAATATGAATAGACACGATTCTATATCATAAACCTAGGAGAAACCCTTGATCTATAGCATAGAATGACCACACAAAGCAGCATATATCAGATTCAATTTTGGTTAGATCTTCTGTAATCTAATTTTGTCAAGACTATTATCCCAGAGTTCCATGCAGAGGAAAAATAATTTAGATGGAAAAGTCTCTATTTCTTTAGGGTAAGGAATTTGCTAGCTGCACATCAACCGAACTCCTTTGACAATACAAGAAACTGACATCTTTAAGCAAATATCATACATGTCTTCCTTCATTTTCGTACATCCACAAGTTCAACAATGAATAAAAGAAACAATATGAGGTTGGAGCAATGACACAAAAATATATTCAATATTACAATCTACACTCATTTTACACTTTCCCACGGGAGTTTACATTAAGTTACAAAGTCAAAATTCAGGTCTGGGTGAATTGATCAATTGAGCTCAAATTTTGGAAGCGTATCAAAAAATCAAGCATCAAATCAGTAAATAAGTTCAAATTAACACGTGATCAGACATAAACTTACCATATGAAGGGAAAAGGGCAAGGCCAAAGTATTCAAACACAAGACATTTCCATGAAAACTTCCAATATCACAAAAGGCAAGTCTTGCAATAGAATAACACAACATGCACCGTAGTAGCAAACCCACGACAAACTCTTAGACGATCCTCAACTCAAATCAGTTGAAAATTGGAAAAAACCAGCTAGCAAACCACGAAAACTAATGTACGCAATCAAATAACCATCTCAAAGTTCATTGCTTCGCAGAAATGAACGAAACAAGCACTCACATCCCTCAAGATCTCCTTAACAACAGTAAAATGCAACAGACAGTCGCACAAACAAAACACTCGATAACCAATTCACTCCGAACAGAGCACGAACTCAACAACAACGAAATCGAACCTGCGGAGCAGCTAAGAGACCGGGGTGATATAGCGAGTGATGTTGGAGGAGAGCTTGCTGCATCAACGCCTGGTGCTGCTGCTGCTTCAATCTCTGATTCAGCATTTTCGATTGAAATTTCCGGAGATTTTATCCGAACGAAACGATCGTATAAATTCCTCTAGTATTAGGATTTGTCGAGAGATAAAATGGAAAAAAAATTAAGAAGAAAAAAAAGAGGAAAAGAAAAGAAAGTGACAGATGAAGAATGAAAGAGAGGCCTCGCAGAAAAAAAAATGGGGAAAATATTGGCATTTTTCGCTGCTATTTATAGAAGAGCTTTTACCCCGTCGTACTTCACGCCGTAATTTCGAGAACTTGAATATTTGGGCCTCAATTAGTAGTCCACTAATTCTGACCCAATCCAATATAATTATTTGTTATAGGCTCGGTTGTTATAGTTTGATGCTAATCTATATATATATATAAAACAGAAGCATTAATGGCAATTTTATAAATAATAATTAAAATATTAAACATAATATATTACGAATGAAAACACGTCCGAAAACTTCCGTTAAACACGTTCACCAATAACTGTATATATCATGTCTTTAACAATTAATTTTATATATTTTTAAATAAAATTAATCATACATAATTCATAATCATGTTTTAATTCATATTCTCATAATATCATCCGCTTCTTAATATTTAGTATATCATATTCTCATATCAAATGAATTATTTATATTCCATAAAAAAAATTATAAAATAAAAACAATCTAAATATGTGTTTTTATAATTATTCAGTTACTATTAAATAATTATATCACAATAGAAGACAGATTTTTTTTTAATTTCAAGTTAATATTTGAACTTTTTTTTATTCAATGGATATATTATTATTTATTTTTCCATAAAACCAGAATTATTAATATACTAAAAAAATGTTATAAATTAGTATAAAATAAAATATAGATTCAAAAAACCGTGAAATCAATTTGAGCTGGTGATGAAATATATTAATTTTATTTATACAAATTATTCTTCTCACAACTATATATAAAAAATATAAATCATCAATGTTAATTTTAATAGTAATTTTGTAAATATATTAAATCTGTCAACCTATTTTAATTTTAAATAATTAGATTTCAAAATTCATGATAATGACATATTTTGATGGATAACTAATTTTTCACCTTTTCTCTTTTTATAATTCACTATTTTCTTATTAAAATTATCATGTTACTTTAGAAAGAAAAAAAAAATATATATATATATATATACACACGCGTATTGGATGAATAAGAGTTTTAATTTGATATATGATATATAGAAAATAAATTCAAAAAATCATAATCATTTGAAATTTTATGATCATCTAAGTATTATATTTATAGGTTCAAAATTTTTTGAGTAAATTCGGATGAACTTTAAAATTTTAGAAAGTTCGACAGAAAAATGATTATATCATACATATAATATAAATTATAATTATATTTTCTCGTGCATCGCACGGGTACACATACTAGTTTAAATAATAAATTTAAATTGTTTAAGAGAAATTAATTAATGAAACTCCTCTCGATAAGAGTTTGAAAAGATAAACAGATCTTGCTCCGTATATAAGTCAGCGAACATCATTATTTAAATCCTATTGTTTAGATTCTGGATAAAGAAATAAAAAAAAAATGCGACCAATAGCAATATCGTCATTCAGTTTAATTGGAAGCGAGTATACAATATTATATGTGTGTATCATTTATAAAATAAAATGACTATAAGTAGAAAACCAACTAACAACTTCAATTAGCACAGAATGGCGTGGTAACTTGAAATAGTAACTAGCATAGTAAAAAAATTGTACTACAAAATGTGTAAATAATGAAACATTATTCTCTATCTGGGAAGCTATTCAGGTCAAGTGGTTGATCACCCTTGAAGGGAGGAGGATGCTCTTGATTTTGGTATGGCTCCCTCAAAGCAGCCCTATCTTTCCTCTTTGCAAGAAACCTATGAAGTGAAGATCTCCTCGCAATTGGCAAATCTGCAACCAATAACAAACAAACAAACGATCAAAATCACTACAAAGAAACAAGTGCCAAGAAACTCTCCATTTCCTCAAACCAGTAAACTTAAAATTACCAGATCCATTGCCCTCGGAAGAAGTAGGTGAGAGCTCTTCTTGATGTTTGGAGCTCGAGGGCCCAGCCTCACTAACACTAGCACTCATTTTCTCCTCAAAGGTGTTCGACGAGATGCTGCAAACGTGCTGCTTGCCAGCAGCAGCTTGAGGTCGCGGAGGCAGCCCCTCACGAGGGCTAGTCGTTGAGGCCCTGGGATTTGGTTTCTCGTGAACGGCACTCGACGGCGTCGACGCCATGAAACCATACGACATTTGCGAACTTCCCCTTTTAGCTACATGCACCAATTCTCGAATTTTATCGGCCGGAAAATTGTCAAAAACCAACACCTTCCCTGAGTAGAAGATAGTCAATTGACTCTTCTTGGCAGTTTTGCTAGTTCCATCCTTGCTGAAAGAAACGAGAGTTGCTTCAGTTCAAACATGCCTTGTAGTTTAATGATATTTCTCCTTCACCACCTTTATATAGACACTTACAGAGTTACATGTTTAGGTCATATTCCATCCCCTTCTAAATCCAAGAAAGATAAGTAAAGAAAAATGGACAATCACCACATACTTTATTGACACGAACTTCATACTGTCTTTGGTTTTGCACACAACTTTTACATTCAGTCTCAGGTGCCAAATTGCAAGAGTGCTCTGTTTTTTGTTCTACGGTAAACAACATGACAAGGCAAGGCAATGCATAATAGTATTTTAATGGCTTCTAGTAATATTTAATGCGTAAAGCCGTAAACATTTTCCACGTTTCACTTCACGTGTTGTACGATTATGAAGCAAATTCAATGATCCAACTACAATCCAACGAAGGCAGAAAAGTAGCGTGAGAAGAAAATAGAAAAAGAAAGAACCTTGTGCTCGTGCTAGCTTTGTCGGTAGCACCTTCCACCACTATAATTGGATTCACCGGGCTCGTATGCGCAGATTTCCCACTTCTTGTCAGTGAATTCGAGTTCGCAGGGGTCGATGAAGCAAGAGATGAACCGGGCTTCACTGAAATCAACGAAAATAACTGATTTTACCAGCTGAAAAGTGAGTGCTTGCTCTTGTTTTCTTTCCCAAAAACAAAAGGGGAAAAATAAAAAAAATGGCGGAATCTTTATCTTGTTATAGCAATCTTATCCACCTTCCACCCCATATATTATTCCAGATCTACCAATATATACTGCGAGAAATTTTTACCTAGAGTTTCGAGGCTTTCAACTTTTCCACCGATTTCAAGATTCAAATCTCTGAGGCTGCCCTTTTCCTTCATGTAGCGGCTGAGAAGATTGCACGTCTGGGCGAAATTCGGTGCATCGCTCGCCTTTCGCTTGTTCTTGCCATTAGAGTCGCTTCTGGAGCTCCACATGTTTGTTGAAATGTCGAGCTGAAAAGAGGGTCAAGAAAAGAGCCCTTTACGCATATATTTGATTCTTGAACTGGAGTTTAATCAGGAGATGCAAATTCGAGGTTCTTGTTTCTTGATAAATATTCTTTTAAAGAATTGGGAGCGAGTAAAAGGGAAAAGGGAAGTTAGGCAAAGAGTTGGAAGGATTGGTTAAAATTCAAGTTGGTTTAGGTATAATCTGTGTGAGTTTGTGTGAGATATAAAAGGAGACGTCTTTAATGGAAGTATTGAGCACGTGATAATTGAGAGTGGAGATAAGGACTATGTGAATCGGGGTTGGCTGTTAATAACATGCACATAAATTCAAGAAAATGGTGGGGCCTAAGAAAGAAGAAAGGGAAAAGGGCAAAGGGCAAAGGGAAGGAGATGATGTATGAAACACGAGCTCCGAATTGATGGTTGGAAGATGCTTTGCACTATCGCTAGTGCAGTAGTAGTGCTACGAGCTTCCTATTTTATCTCGTGCTTTTCTTATTTCATCTCGTGCTTCATTATTTTAATTTGGACTTTTATATTTTCCGATGTGATCTTTTGTCTTCATGGGTTTACGTACACGTGGCATTTCAACTACCCTACTTTATGTATATTATGTATATAGTGCATGTAAATTTAATAAATGATTTTTGATTTTTTAATTACTAGATTTACTCACGCGCAGGTATATTTTAAATGCTTGAAAATCGATAAAAAATTTAATTATAATCAGTTTCAAATGTGTGAACTAAAATTAAATTTGATACATTTATTTTGTTAAATTAACTATTTAACTTAATTGTTACATATATTTAATATTTTAATGATTTTTTGTTATTTAAATTCAAATAATATATCTAACCGTTTCCATATTTATAATATAATGAATTTTATGAATTCGTCATTTATATATAATGCAAATTGACATAATGTTGATGTTGAATACTAAGAACTAAGATTTCACATTAAAAATCAAAAATCCCAAAAAATATATTCCATTTTTCCAATAAAATGTATTGTTAAAAATATATGGATTAATCAATAAAAACAATCCATCTACATAAGATTAATTGTAATAGCACCTAAATTATACTTTGAATTAATACAAAGATCGCTCTATTTAAATTACATAACAATAAATTATGCATATATGGTAATTCATAATAACATCATGAAAAATCATGAAAATTGTTTGTTCTATATAAGTATAATATATGGTAATTGATAATTAACCAGTACATTTGTTTCTTGATAAAAATAAATTAAGTGGCTCAATTATTTATGGTTGTATTGTAAATAAATTATCTTAAATACATTAACGATTATCATAAAAAGAGATCGTAATATACAATAATACGAACCTTATGTGGGGAGTCGAATTACTTTTTGGGATGAGAGCATCTCCAATGGGGAACTTGAAAGGTGGGCTGACAGGGGTTCCAGAGGCTGGCACCGTGAGTCCCCCACTGCAGAGGACAGCCTCCGAAGTTGAGGCTCTGGTTTGAGAGGCAATCTCTAGCCTCCGTAGGCTGCGCTTATTTTGCTGCTATGGGTGGAGGACTCCGGAGCCCCCCCCCCCCCAATTTTCTTTTTTCTTTTTTCTTTTAATTTATTTTGATACATAAATTCATTTATAAATACCCTATTTCAATCCCACATTTTTACACATTTTCATTCAATCATTCAACCACATCTCTTCAAAAATACCTCTTTCAAGTTAAAAAAAAAATGGATGATGAATTGAATAGTTCTCTCTTGAAAAGTCGGAGCCAACCTGTCCAAGGATTGAAGAAATTCGTATCCATTCAAATGATGATTATGGAATACAAGATATTGATGAACGATACTAAAAAATGACTTCCGATCAACTCGAGACACACATGATGATGGTGGCTAAAATCAAAAGTAAGAAGGATAAATAGTTTAACTTTAATGTAATTTTCATTTCTAATGTAGGTTTTTCGATTATTGTAATTTCAATTTCTAAGTCAGATCTTTTAATTATTGTAATTTCAATTTCCAAGTTAGGTTTTTACTTATTGTAATTTTAATTTCAATATTGCTTTTTAATTAATGTATTTTAATTTTAATTTTGATTTTTTATTATTGTATTTAAATTATATTTTTTTAATTCAATTTAATCTAATTAAATAAAAATTAAATTTTAATTACATATTATTAATTTAAATTAGTAAATTTAATTCAAAACAAATCAAAAAACAATACATAATACAAAACAAGTAGAGAGTCTTCCAGTATTAGAAAACAACACAAACTCTCTAAAAATTGTGAACCTTATTAAAAAAGTTTCGTTTATTTACGAATTTGCCTCGGAAAGTATCGTTTAGAGTCGATACCCCATTGGGGATGCTCTGACTGTGCAATTGCGTAGTTGTTTTATATTTCTCGTTCTAGAAATTAGGATAGGATGGATGAGGCTGACTACGATGGGACATACACACTACTAGACACATTCACTGTTAACACATGATGTCAAATTCAAAATAGTTAGACCATGTTTATCCATGACACCATTTGGGTGTCATAGCTAGTGGACAAAAAAAAACACTTCAAAATTAAATCAAAATTAAAATAAATGTCATGACACTCTTCAAATGGGTTGGCCAACCAATCCCTCTCTCCACTTGGGTTATTCAATAATATGGTGCAATGTGGCACCATATTATTGGATAGTTCAATCATATTAATTTTAATTTGTTTATACTAATTAATTTAAATAATATCAATCAAAAAAAATATAAAAAATATATAAAAATTCATGATTTTAAATTCTCTATAAATAGAGTAGTATATTCATATTTTTAACCCACGGTTGCAAAATCTACCGTAGCTGCCCCTTCTTCTAAAATTCTCTCATGCACTCTCTTTTTAACCCACGGTTGCAAAGTAACCGTAGCTGCCCCCCTCTTCTAAAATTCTCTCCTACACTCTCTTTTTAACCCACGGCTCCTACACTCTCTTTTTAACTCACGGTTGCAAAGCAACCGCAGCTGCCCCCATCTTCTAAAATTCTCTCCTACACTCTCTTTTTAACCCATGGTTGCAAAGCAACCGCAGCTGATTTATATTTCTTTTGATTAAAGTTTTTAGATTAATAGTTCAAATTTTAGTATTAATTATTCTTAAATGGATAAATTAAGAGAAATAATTTTATTTTTGACCAACATCTTTAATATTTATTTATATATAAATAATTAAATAACACAAAATAAATAAAATTTTAACTCTAATTTTAATAAAAATAATTTGACAAATATTTGATTGAGCATATTTGGCACTAATAATTAATATGTAATGTCGTTTATTTATTGATTTTGTAATTTATTATCTAATGCATGTATTTGTATTTTGGTTTACTTCATTTCAATTATGTATCCATTTCATATGTATTTGGTATTGAATTAATAAATCCGTTATTTATTTTAAGTTTATAAAATAATTAATTATTATAATTAAAAATTTTAAATTTTAAATTATAATTATTTATTTTAAATATAATGTATATATATAATATACGATAAATGAAAATAAAAGATAAAAATTTTAGAGTTGGTGTCATGGATAAAGTATGAAGGTTGTGGAAATGGGTTATATTGTGGGTTGTATAGGTGGAAGAGAGATAAATTAATATTTTATTTGGATGATTGAGTTGTGAAGGTTGTGTAGTGTTATTGATAAACATCGTCTTACTCCTTCAATTTTCCATGTGACTGTCTTAATAATTTTTGGGTTAATTTAATTATAGGAAAATATATGAATTTCATTTAGTTGAAGTATTGTACTCGAATAGACACGTTTGAAGGCGCATCCTAATATTGGAGTAACAAGCTTGTGACTCGGAAGTATTGAGTTTGAGTTTTAAGAAATATCTCTAAGTCAATAATGAATATAAATAAAATACGATATTACAATAAATAAATAAAAATCAGAATTTGTGATTGAAGATCCCAACAACACTTTTTAAGTAAATATTGTAAACATCTAAAGAGTAATTGTGTATATATTGATAAAAATAAAGAACAACAGAAGGGCGAGACTGTAATTTGCAAAAAGATACCCGCACTACTTGAATAGTGTACGAAGTACTCCATCCATTCTGTTAAATGCTTTCTCTCAAATGCTTACAAATGGGATTCGACACAGAGTTTAAAAAAATAAAGTATTGTATTTTAAAAAAATGTTTAAAAAAATAAAGTGTTGTATTTAAAAAAAATAGAAATCATGTATTATAAACATAATTTTTTTTTCTTTTATGAAAAAAATAACTACTTTTAATAGATAGTCTTAATAAAAAAATGTGACCACATTCAACGGAGGTCAACGGAGGGAGTACTCCAATTACTAGGCGGATTTATATCTCTTTTATCATTGTTTTTGGGGCTAATTAAATAGTGATAGTACTAAATAATTTATACTGAATTAAATTTTTATTAATAGGTAAATGATTTGGTAAACTACATGCATATCCAACAAAATAAATCAAGTAGGAGAAATAATCAAATATCTAAAACTATAAATAAATTAAGTATGAGAAATAATATCTAAAATAATTAAGTAGGAGAAACAATAAACTAATTTAAAAAAAAAACATCAAGACTGAAAGCTAACACACAAGGAAAAAGGAAATTAGATTTTGAAAAATCGAAGTTATTATAATAATTTATATTTTACTTTATAATTATATTCGACTCAAAACATAGAGAAATTTAAAAAAAAAAAAAAAAAAAAAAAAAAAACTAAATTTCAAATCCAACCCGAAACTCCCTTTTATAAATTTATAAATACTCTTTAGGCTATCCCCAATAGTGATATTGAATAGAATATCATACATATAGGACAAATTAAAAAAATAAATAGAAAGTCATGTAAAATTATAAAAATGTATAACCAAAGTTGGTTAGCCAATCCTGATGACTTTTCATAATTTGTTATTTATTTTTTTAATTTATTCTTTACGTATGATATTCTATCTGATACTCTTAGCACGTGAAAATTACTTGTTATGTACTAGTACAGTACTACTTAATACCGAGCGTTGGATTTAGAGTTGGGTCGCTATTATGCAATGTAAGCCGCACGATCATTAATAGCTATCATAGTTACTAATGTCGGCAAAGCTTTTTCACAACGTGCCTTCTTATGCTCTATAATTTTTAAAAAGGCTTGTCAATTTAAATGTGATAAATTTTTTCCCAAAAAACTGCAAAGCTAGCTAGTGCAAACCCTAGCTAGATAGAGTAGTAGAAGCAATTAATATTGTTGTTAAAACCCTAATTAACAACATTTATTAGAGTGCTCATTAATATTGTTACAGAAAGTTTAATTTGGACATCAGTGAGAATTGAAACTTGTGTTAATTAATTCACAAAATAAACAGGCTCACTGCAACTTAATTGACTTTTGATCAAATCAAAGGCTCGTAGTATCAATTATTATATAGTATCATACAATGGAGGGGGTCCCGTATGACATTAAAATCAACTAGTAATTCAAGTACTTATCAATTAAACATTATTATTCTTTACAGTACTATTTATCCATCCATTTGTATTTTGTACCACAGCCACTCAAAAAAAATTAATGTTATTTTGATTTTATGGTACCGATCGATCGAGTTCTTCACGTCTAGCTCTTATTTGGCTTTTTCCACTCTTCAAAAGCCTAAGTCCATTGAATAGGACAAAAAAGAAAAGGGATTTAAGACTTGGATGGGGAAGTTACTTTATGCCTAAATTCACGTTTTTAGGAATGCCAAAAAGCATATGTACAAGTGGGAGGGATGTACTCCTTCCGTCCCACTTTAGTTGTCCAGTTTCTTTTCGAACCGCATACCAATAAAACATTAATTAACACCTATCTATCCACTTTCTCTTTATTATTATTTTATTCATAAGTGAGATCAAATAGAAAATTGGACAACTAAAATGAGACATCCCAATGTAGTATATTGGACAACTAAAGTGAGACGGAGTGAGTATAAGAGAAAGGGATTAGGTGGGAAATCTATTTAAATTGATCATAACCACGTGGTTGAATTGGACATAATTTTGGCAAAACTCTATGGGGACATTTTGGAAGTTTAGTAACACTGTTATATAGTATGATAATTTTGTAGTAATTTATTTTGTCAGTACCTGTGTACGTATAAAATATAGCTGCAACAGATGCACTAATTCATTGGTGATTGATTTGATACAATTTGACTAATATCTTATTTTATTTTATTTTTTTATTTTGAGACTATTTTACATAATTATTGTTATTTGGCCTATAAAAGGTTATATAGAATTTAATTTTTACAAATCGTAGAGGTGGATAGTATTTTAAACTTTATGGTACGAGTACATTTTGTAATCGGTATATATGTTTCTTAACTAGAGTGAAACTTGTTAGATTAATTTCTAATAAATCTATAAAGTGTGGTCACATATATAATTAGATGTATTATGTGTTGCTATTATATAAAAGTATATATATATCTTAAAGTATAATTGTTAAGTTGTTGAGGGGCTGACTTACAATTACAGATAAGTTATTTTAATAAAATAATATGGGTGGTCCCCAGGGGAATCATAACGATACGTTGTCATTCTGTTCTCCCCCATCAGAACAGTGCATAAGGAAACTAAGGTGATCATCCCCTGGAAGACCACACCCTGACCCAATTCTCTTCAATACGTCGAGATATGGCGTTCCCAGGTTTGTCTTCATCTCCTTCATCACATTAATGCTTCGGACTTTACATGATAGAGAACTTTAGTCGTTTAGGAATTCACATGAGGATTCTTCTGCAGTATGTTGAATTCCCTATATTCCAACAAGTGGTATCAGAGCCACTCTATCCATGTTAGTCTGAGATTAGGACATTATGTGATGATGCAATTGATCCTCCATGATTTTACGTTTTGAATTTTGGGAGAATTCTGATTTCTGTATCTTCCGCTGTTTAAGTTTGAGTATTCTCTTGATTTCATGATTTTGGGCATTAAAGGGTATAAAATCATGTGTTTATTGTTCCTTTCATGTGGGGAAGGGTTTTATTGGAGTTTGATATCGTTATTTTGAGTTTTCGCCGTTGATTGATGCATATTCCGGTCAAAACTGTGTTTTGGTGTCGCTGAAAATATCCCGTACAGAAGCCCAGGTCAGCGACCGCTGAGTCCGCTGACTTCTCTTTTGGCAGAAAATCAGATTATTAAGGTCAGCGGCCGCTGACTGAACTTTCGGCCGAAAATTTTTTCTTGCGGTCAGCGGCCGCTGACCTTACTTACGGGGCAAAATTTTGATGAGGTCAGCGACCGCTGAGGTTCCCGCGGCCGCTGACCCCACTTCATTTATAGCGACATCAAGTTTTTTTTGGTTTGTTTTCTAGGTGTTTTAGTTGAAGCAATACGTCGCCAAAGTGACCTATTTTGTGGAGACTACTACATCTAGCCCTATATATGGTTGTTTTGCGTTTTCAATTCATACGTTTGTGTGATCGGCCCAAAGGAAGATCCACATTTGGCCGAATTGACTGTGCATACTGTGGAGATAAGTGAGTGATAGTAATCTAGTTGAACTTGTGTGTTCAATAAAACGGTCCAAAGACTGTTTGTTGTTCGACACGTCCTTACTATCATCATTTGATCACTACATCGAGAGTACCTCTTGCAACCAATGTTGAAGCCCAAAGGATAGACATTGGTGGTGCGCTTGGTATCTCGGATGGGGATAAAACTTATTGACCATTAGTTAGGACCTAAAGTTACTTTGTTGTGCGTAAATTAACTCATGTATGTTTACTGATTCAGTTTTTTATTCTTTTGTTCAATTCAGCTAATATGTCATCCACGAATACTTTATCTTCTGGCATTAACCCACCTCCCATGTTAAATGGGACGAACTTTAAAGATTGGAAAAGACACCTTTTAATCATGCTGGGTTGCATGGATCTAGACTTGGTCTTTCGGACTGAACAACCCGCACCTCTCACTGAGGAAAGTACTCCTGAACAAAGAAAGGAGGTTGAGAGGTGGGACCGTTCTAATAGACTAAGTATGATGATCATGCTTAACAGTATCCCAGAGGCCTTCAGAGGTCATGATATTGAAAAGGTCAGTTCGGCCAAAGTCTTCCATGAAGAACTCGAACCGTGTTTTGCCAAAAATGACAAAATAGAGTTAATGTCTCTTCTCTCGACTCTTACGTCGATGAGATATAAAGGACAAGGAAGCATTAGGGAGTACCTTATGAAGATGTTTAACATCGCTTCAAAGCTTAAGACTTTGAAAATGGAATTCACTGATGATTTCCTGGTACTTATGGCCTTAATCTCTCTACCTCCACAGTTTAGCCAATTTAAGACTAGCTATAACTGTCAAAAGGAGAAATGGACTCCTAACAAGCTCATTTCTCAATGTGTTCAAGAGGAGAAAAAGCTTAAGAGAGAGTGAACTGAAAGTGCCCATGTGGCAACGACCTCTAAGGGTAAAGGCAAGAAAAGGCTGTCTGAAAAGCAAGCTGCTGATAAGGGACCGGCTAAGAAGAAACAAGCTAAGGAAATGAATTGTTTCTTCTGCAAGAAGCCGGATCACGTGAAGAAAGACTGTACTAAGTACCACGAATGGCGTGCTAAGAAAGGTATGGTCTTTGCTTTGGTCTGTTCTGAAGTTAATTTATCTTCAGTACCTAGAAATACTTGGTGGTTGGATTCAGGTGCTACCACTCACATTAGTATTTCTATGCAGGGTTGCCTAAGCTACCCAAGACCGAGTGATGTTGAGAGACACATCTACGTTGGAGACGGAAAGTCGGTTGAAGTGGAAGCTATAGGACACTTTAGATTAATGTTAGGGACTGGATATTTTTTAGATTTAAAAGACACTTATGTTGTACCGTCGTTTAGACGGAATTTGATTTCAGTTTGTTTATTGGACAAATTTGGTTACACTTGTTCTTTTGGAAACAAACAATTTACATTGTCTTTTAATTCAATGGTTGTTGGATCTGGTTACCTTAACTCTTATGATAATCTATATTTGTTAGAGACTATAAGCTCTTACAATGAAAACCTGAATGTGGAATCTAAAGGTACTAAAAGAAAATTAAATAAGGAAACTTCTGCAAACTTATGGCACAAACGCCTAGGACACATCTCTAGAAATAGAGTTGAGCGTTTAGTGTCAGATGGAATTTTGGATCCTCTTGATTTCACGGACTATAATGTCTGTGTTGAATGTATAAAGGGGAAACAGACCAAATAAAAGAAACTAGGAGCCTACAGAGCTACAGAAGTCTTAGAGTTGATACATACTGATATATGTGGCCCTTTCCCTACAGCTTCTTGGAATGGCCAACAATATTTCATCTCTTTTATAGATGACTTCTCAAGATATGGCTACCTATATCTAATACATGAAAAGAGCCAATCAATTGACGTGTTCAAAGCTTTTAAAGCTGAAGTTGAAAATCAACTTAACAGAACCATTAAGACTGTTAGATCTGACCGTGGTGGTGAATACTATGGTAGATATGACGGTTCAGGTGAACAACGTCCTGGCCCTTTTGCTAAATTCCTAGAGGAATCCGGAATTGTCCTCAGTATACAATGCCTGGTACACCAAGCATGAATGGAGTATCTGAGAGACGAAACAGAACTCTTAAGGATATGGTAAGGAGTATGATTGCTCATTCAACCTTACCTGAGTCTCTCTGGGGAGAAGCATTAAAGACAACAGCTTATATCCTAAATAGAGTACCCACTAAAGCTGCTACTAAAACACCTTATGAGCTATGGACTGGTCGAAAGCCCAGTCTTAAGCACTTACATATTTGGGGCTGTCCAGCTGAAGCAAGGCCTTACAGGCCTCATGAAAAGAAATTGGACCCCAAGACAGTTAGCAGCTACTTCATAGGATACTCTGAACACTCAAGGGGTTTTAAGTTTTATGATCCCACATCTAGAAATATATTTGAGACGGGAACTGCCTCGTTCTTTGAGGATATTGACTTTGGGGGAAGAAATAGAATAAGGGATATTACTTTTGAGGAGAATTCAAACATGAATCCTGCTGCTGCATCAAGCAGTGCTGCTGCTTCTAGTAGTGTTCAGGTTCTCGTACCTTTCATTACTCGAGAAGTAGATGAGAATGTACCTCAAGGTGATGTCATTGAGAATATCCCTATTCAATTACAAACTCAACAACCTCAAGAACAACCTATAGAGCAACCTGTAGAGCAACCTCAATTACAATTGAGGAGATCCACTAGAGAGAGACGGAGTGTCATTCCTGAGGATTATGAAGTATACCTCATGGAAGTTGAGGAGTCTAATGGACTGATGGAAAACGACCCTGTCACTTTCCGTCAGGCCATGCAAGATGAACACTCTGCTCAATGGATTGAAGCCATGAATGAAGAGTATAAGTCTATGCAAGACAATCAAGTATGGGATCTTGTCCCGTTACCATTAGGTGCAAGACCAATTGGTTGTAAATGGATATTTAAAACCAAAAGGGATGCTAAAGGTAAAGTGGAAAGATATAAAGCACGTCTTGTTGCTAAAGGTTATACTCAGAAAGAAGGCATAGATTATTCTGAGACTTTCTCTCCGGTTTCAGCGAAAGACTCATTTAGAATAATCATGGCTTTAGTTGCTCATTTTGATCTTGAGCTACATCAGATGGATGTTAAAACTGCGTTTCTCAATGGAGACATTGAAGAAACGATCTATATGAAACAACCAGAGCACTTTGAAATAGGTGACTCGAAGGAAATGGTTTGTAAATTAAAGAAATCCATCTACGGGCTCAAGCAAGCTTCTCATCAATGGTATCACAAATTTCATGAAGTAGTTCTCTCATTTGGTTTTGAGATGAACGTAGTTGAAGATTGTGTATATCACAAGTTCAGTGGGAGTAAGTTTGTACTTCTGGTTCTATATGTAGACGATATCTTACTAGCCTCCAATGATTTGAACTTCCTTAAGGATACTAAGATATTTCTCTCTGAAAACTTCGAGATGAAAGATCTTGGGGAAGCTTCTTTTGTATTAGGAATTCAGATACACCGTGATAGATCTAAAGGTGTACTTGGATTGTCACAAAAGAGTTATATAGAAAAGATATTAAAGAGGTTTAGTATGCAAGGCAGTAGACCAGTAGATACCCCTGTATCTAAAGGAGAAAAGTTCAGCCTTTCTCAATGCCCTAAGACCAATTTTGAGATTCAACAGATGCAAAACATTCCTTATGCTTCGGCAATAGGAATTTTAATGTATGCTCAGGTATGTACGTGTCCGGATATTGCGTACATAGTAGGAATGCTAGGTAGATATCTAAGTGATCCTGGGATGACTCACTGGAGAGCAGCCAAGAGGATTTTCAGATATTTACAAGGAACAAAAGATTACATGCTAACTTACAGAAGGTCAGATAACCTGGAGGTCATTGGATACTCCGATTCTGACTTTGCTGGTTGTCAAGACATCAAGAAGTCCACTTCTGGATATGTTTATCTGCTGGCTGGATGAGCTATATCTTGGAAAAGTGTTAAACAGACACTTGTAGCTTCTTCCACAATGGAAGCAGAGTTTGTAGCATGTTATCAGGCTACAGATCACGGGATCTGGCTGAAGAACTTTGTCACTGGGCTGCGTATTGTGGAAACAATCGAAAGACCACTTAAGATTTATTGTGACAATAAATCAGCAGTCCTGTATTCTAACAACAATAGGAGCTGTTCAAAGTCGAAGCACTTCGACATCAAGTTCCTGGTTGTGAAAGAGAAGGTTCAGAATAAGCTGATATCGATTGAGCATATCGGAACTGGCTCCATGATTGCGGATCCGTTTACTAAGGCCCTAGTGCCTAAGGTCTTTCATGAGCATGTATCTAGTATGAGATTATCATCATTAGATAAGATTGTATAGATTCAGTGGGAGCTGCATATGTTGCTTATCGATGCTTTTGTTTGTGTTTTGTTGCAACACTCTTACTTCACCTTTAATGAAGTTTTATATCTTGATCAAGATTTCAGTTTGGTTGCTTATTTTGTATTCAGTTGCCTTCATCTAAAGTTTAAAGGTTTAAAGAGGACCATTCGAAAATAGATTTTAAATCTGATTTTCGTTATACCATGTGATCTATGTCGTTTGGTTGTATTTGTGCATGTGATTACTGTTAGTCTAGTCGAGCTATATTTGATGAACGCTGCTTTAGTCCTTGTATGAGTGCAGTCAATGGACGAGATTGTTTATATACATACAGTATATGATAGCATGTTCTTATAAGCGCTTTTCGGTTACAATACATTATCAGGATGATTATATATTGTGCCCAAGTGGGAGATTGTTAGATTAATTTCTAATAAATCTATAAAGTGTGGTCACATATATAATAAGATGTATTATGTGTTGCTATTATATAAAAGTATATATATCCTAAAGTGTAATTGTTAAGTTGTTGAGGGGCTGACTTACAATTACAGATAAGTTGTTTTAATAAAATAATATGGGTGGTCCCCAGGGGAATCATAACGATACGTTGTCATTCTGTTCTCCCCCATCAGAACAGTGCATAAGGAAACTAAGGTGATCATCCCCTGGAAGACCACACCCTGACCCAATCCTCTTCAATACATCGAGATATGGCGTTCCCAGGTTTGTCTTCATCTCCTTCATCACATTAATGCTTCGGACTTTACATGATAGAGAACTTTAGTCGTTTAGGAATTCACATTAAGATTCTTCTGCAGTATGTTGAATTCCCTATATTCCAACAAAACTATATATTAACACTATATCACAGAGAATAACCTTAAGAAAATACGTATATGTATTATATGAAAACACAAAAAACTAAAATCAAATTATTCCACGTAGAATTAAAATTAATATCGTGTCTTCTCATTCATATATATTCAGTGTGACAAAATAGCCTTTAATTATTAGCAGTGAAATAATTATATATTCGGGACTATTAAAAATTTTAAATACAAGGGATTAACTTTAACGGGAGTAGCAATCTGAGTTGTCATTTTCTGTTTATTTAATTTTCTTTTTCGAGAGATGGTTGTAATATTATTCAAGTGAATACGACAAGTATACGAAATGACCAAATAAATATGTGTGAACAAGAATAAAAAGATACACAGATATAACACAATTTGCAATATAAAATAGAAAGAGCAAACATCTGGGGAAGGTTTAAAGACCTGAGAAAAATGCGTTAATAGTTTTTCTATATTATAATATAATAAAATGCAATTGGGGCAAGTGGGATCTTCTGAAATTAATAAATTAAAGTTTAGTGGAGTCTTCGTCAAAAATATATTGATTGATTTAGGAGAGAAATTTAATTGATATTGACATCAAATTAAAATTCCTTATTCAAAAGCACAAAGCAAACGAGAAACACGATTATATGTAGTTGGCATGGGCTAGCTATTAATATTATTACCTAATTAATTGCATTGAAAATATTTGTTGATTTCTTGCAGCTATATCAATTTGGACATCAAGTATTATATAGAAAACTAGCTCAGAACAATATTATGATTTGCATCATGATAAATCAAAAAGTAGTTATACTTATGACTTTGTTCATATTTATCTGACCTGAAAACTAAAAAGTAGTTATAACCATTGCAATTTCTAATTTTAGTAGTAGAAAAGACAGACAACCTTAACCACGGCAATAACGGTTTTCCACTGCTAAAATAGTCAAAAACATAAAACCAACCATTTTGACTCCCAATTCCCACTTTCCACAACCCCATCAAGTTTCAAGAAAACAAAAAATCCAACATGGTGATCAACAAGAAACTGCAATCAGAATTTGAATATGCTAAGAAAAAGAGGAAAAGGAACATATTCTTGTAATTACATGGACATTAGTCTTCTTCTTTCTTACTTTTAAAAATAAATTCTTGGCAATTTATAATTAGCTTATGGCCATTGTTCACGTTCATGGCCTATGCATTTTCATGATCACGATTTTCCCAATTATGACGAGTTCAAATCCTGATTCCGAGGCTCTTCTGAGGCTCAAAGCATCTTTCAAGAACACTACATCTCTTGATTCTTGGAGTCCTGGTACGGAGCCCTGTGCTAGCGGGAAATGGGTAGGTGTAATTTGTCAAAACGGCGTCGTCTCCGGCCTTCGTCTCGCCAACTTGGGCCTCTCGGGAAGGATAGACACTGATGCATTAGCCGCCGTTTCGGGCCTAACGAGTGTGGCTTTTGTCTTTGATGCCTTTTCGGGCCCAATTCCGAATATCCGTGCAACACCAAATCTTACAGCATTGTACCTCAATGGAAATCAGTTTTCGGGCCCCATTCCTTCGGATTTCTTCGCCAGAGTGGCGGGATTGAGGAACGTTTGGCTGTCGGAGAACAACTTCTCCGGCCCGATCCCACCTTCCTTGGCCCGGTTATCCCAACTTGTGGAGCTGCATTTGGAGAACAACCACTTTTCGGGCCTAATCCCTTCCTTCGAGCAGCAGAGTCTGCTCTCAGTCAACTTCTCCAACAACAACTTGGAAGGCGAGATTCCCTCGTCCCTGTCAAGGTTCGGTGCCGACGCGTTTCAGGGGAACGCCGGTCTAAAAAGGCGAAAGAGTCACAGCTCCGAAGAGCTCTTGGTGATGGTCTTCTTCTTCCTCATGGCGTGCGTTGCTCTGCTCATGGTGATGATGGTGGTGGCTCTCCTCATGAGGCGGAGGAACCGCGGTGGGGAGGAGGGTGCCGAGGATCACGAGCCGGTGAAGCACAATCTCGAGACCCCCCTCACATTGGGGGCTTTGACGAAGAAGTCTGAGGGCTCTAGCAAGCATGCATTCGGGTCGAGTATTTACCGGAGGAAGGCGAGGGATGATAAGGATCTCGTCTTTATAAACAACGAGAAGGGATCGTTTGGCATGACTGATATGATGAAGGGCGGGGCCGAAGTGATGAGTAGCGGGGCGCTCGGGTCCTCGTTTAAGACCACGTTGGCTGACGGGATGACCGTGGTGGTGAAGAGGGTGAGGGAGTTGAATAGGATTGGGAGAGATGAGTTTGAGGAGAAGATTAGATGGTTAGGGAATTTGAGGCACAAAAATGTGTTGCCTCCTTTGGCTTACTACAATGGCAAGGAAGAGAAGCTTTTGGTTCATGAGTACCAACATCAGGGCAGTCTCCTCCTCGTGTTACACGGTATATATCATTCTCTAGTTACTTCCGTCGCTTGCGTATCCGCTCTGTCAATAATCGATCTTTTTAACGTGCTCGTTGTTTAGCAGACGATCAAAGAACACCCCCGACCGAGCTGAACTGGCCTACGAGGTTGAAGATCATTCAAGGCATTGCACGAGGGCTCGACTTCCTCCACACCGGGCTTTCATCCTTGGAGTTGCCCCACGGTGACCTAAAATCAAGCAATGTTCTGTTGTCAGTGGACCACGAGCCGTTGCTTGCAGACTACGGGTTCTGGTCATTGATCAGCCAGAGCCCAACTGCAAGATCAATGATTGCATTTAAGGCACCGGAAGCAACGCAGGACGGTTGCATTTCGCCTAAATGTGATGTCTACTTCCTTGGAGTAATGATCCTTGAGATTCTTGCAAGAAAATTCCCCTCTCAGTACCTCAGCAACGCTCATGGTGGCACGGATTTAGTCATGTGGGCACGATCAGCAGTTGCTGAGGGGCGAGAGGGGGATATGCTTGATCCGGACATAGCAAACACAGACGATTCCGTGCAAGAGATGAAGCAATTAGTCCACATTGCTTCATGTTGCACGGAAAATGACCCTAATCGGCGTTTAGGCCTTAAAGAAGCTCTTAGTAGGATAGAAGACGTGTCGTCGTCTATCAGTGCAGATGGTGATCATAAGATGAGAAGGTACGACGTCGTCCCATCTCTCAGAGATGGTTTTGCTAGTCAGTCGTCGGCTACAAATTGTCCCGATGATCGTTTTGGAGATCAATCGGGACTTAAGAGCTTTACTTTTGAAATTTCTTGAGTGGTTTCGGATTCTAATAACATGCCGCATATAACAGTTTCTTACCTCAACTTACAATGCTCATATAACTTTTAAAACGCTTCAGTTACAACTTACAACCCATATTCTAACTGAGAGTTGCCAAAATGAAACCCCAACTTATTTAATGGGATAATGAAGCTACTGTAGTGTTGATGGCCAAAAAACTTCCTAGAGTTAATTTCAAAACAAAAATTAACAATATTGATTATGCATATAATATGGTACTTTTTCCGTCCTACTAAACTTGACACTTGACACATTTTTTGTTATTAAGAAAAATGTATAAATTAGTGTAAAAGATATAAAGGTAGTAGGATTCACAAATTTTTGAAAAGATAATTTTTGTTAGTTTTGGAATGTACTAAATTTAGTGAGACGTTTCAATAAGGAAAACATGTCAAATTTAGCGGGAGGGAAAGATTACTAATCAATTATATATAATTACATATAAGATGCATGAATGGGTTGACAGATAAATTTAGTCTTATATTCAGAACACATTTGATGAAGTGATTACCGTTTCAGAAAATGTCACTCATAATACATACATATTGTTTTTTAATAAAAGAAACTATATATTGGCATAACTTTGAAGAATATACACTTCTTTATCGTTCACAAGTGGAGAACACAAATGTATTTATTTACTGTTTCCTAATTATAAAATCTGAAGTGCTCCATTACCAACTACAAAAATCTTAATGCACTTAATGCTAAGCAAAATCTTTTGTCAGGCCTGTATACCTTACACCAATTTTATTTACTTCATTAACTAAATAGTGAACTCGAAACAAACGTCAGAATTATACTCTAGTTATCAATATATACTAATATTATCATATTATATTCTGCATATAATTCAGTGTACGTGCGAGCATATTTGCACGTGTCAGCAGTACTGCAGTTGACTTCATTAGTTCATTTCATGAGATTTACTAATTTAAATTTGTGCGCTTTAACTGTATATAACTCTGAAAATTATGGTATTGGAAATTTGAAATTGAAACACAAAGCAAAATTTTTATAGGTGGTTTTTGTTTCCAAATTGGTGCAATAGTTATTATTAAGATGGTTAATTGTCAATGGTAGCGTTAATTAATTCTCTATTTGCAAGTTTGCAACTCCTCTCCTCTCTTATCTTCTTCATTGTTTAAAAAAATCATTCACATTTTTCATTTAATTATTTTTCTAATTTAGAAAACATAATCGTTTTACCACCTAACGTTTGCCAACTCAGTCTTCCGTTAAACCTTAACATTTTAAACGGCCTTTAATTTGGGCCCCCAATAAGTAAAATCACAATATGATTTTCTTTTCCAGTTTTCGAAGAATAATCATAATGGGTCATGACATATGGTATATATTAAAACAATATTATATTATTAAATTTAAATTATAAAGTATAGTGAAAGATTCGAAGTCCAGAATCAAGATCAATAGTTCATGACATTAGATTTTTACTATGCAAAATAAAACAAAAAGAAACAGTATACTTATATTATAAAGGGAAGTTGATCGAGAAGAGAGATTTGATTATTTGAACCTTCTAGAAAAAATTGAGAATCTCATAAATATTCTCTAGATTTAATGCGTTCAGAAATTGATAAGTAACTAAAGTTAGATGCATAAATTAATGCTTAAAGCCATTTTCAGAGAGAATGCAACTCTATTAAATCTATCACGTCTTCATACTTTATTGGACTACGATGTGAAATTATAGATCAGAATTCAGAAGTATTTTGCAGAATATGTACTTATGTAGATTTATATATCTCATCCTCACCTTTGAGGTGGGATACAGTATCATATACTGCAAATAAAGATAACATAAATTGATTTATCAAAACATCTCTATGATTATATAATTAAAATTTAGTTATATAAAAATGTAAAATATATAATAAAAATAATAGTTTTATACATAATTTAACGAAATTAATCACGCAGTAAATTATATACAGGGTTAGGTATGTTTCAAAGTAATCACAAGGGGATAAGGATTTACCGCGCTAGTTTCATAGTAAAAAAAGAAGATGAACAAAAAAGATAAGGGAAAGAGATAAAGCCCGAAACGGAGCCCGGCAGAGGAGAAGCAAAGCCCGCCTCTCTCTCTCAATCAATCAATCTCCATATTCAATTGTTTTCCCCTCACACCATCAAAATCAATCATCACTTCCTTTTTTCCCCAAAAAAGAAAAACAAAAATAAAAACAAAAAAAAGGAGAAGAAGAAGAAAATTTTCTCTGCACTATACACCCTCCATGGAACCGCCGGAAGCCGCTGTCTCCGCCGCCGAGAAGGTCATCCTACGCTGGGACTCCTCCGCCTCCGAAGACGCGCGCGACAAGATGATCTTCACCGGCGACCGCTACGAAATCGACCGTTACCTCGACGCCGTCGACGAGCTCCAGAAATCGATGGCCGCTGCGAACTTATCCGAGTCGTCCTCCTCCTCCGCTCTCCAGATCGCCATGGCTCGCCTCGAGGATGAGTTCCGCAACATCCTCCTATCGCACACCTCACCAATCGAGGCCGAGTCGCTCACCGAGTCTACTCACTCCGAGTTCTCTCAGGAATTCGAGCTAAAGGATGAGATCGGCGAGAGCAGCTTCGAGAAGCAGTTCGAGCACCAGGAGAGCAACAGCAGCAGCACCAGCAGCTGCTACAAGTCCACCAGCAGCGTACGCGAAGTAGATCTTATCCCTAGCGACGCCGTCTACGACCTCCGCTGCATCGCCGAACGGATGATCGGCGCCGGCTACTTGCGTGAGTGTATCCAGGTCTACGCCAGCGTGCGGAAGTCCGCCGTCGACGCGAGCCTGAAGCGACTGAACGTAGAGAAACTGAGCATCGGCGATATTCAGAAGCTCGAGTGGGAGACGCTCGAGACAAAGATCCGCCGATGGATACGGGCGGCGAGGATTTGCGTCCGTGTCCTCTTTGCCAGTGAGCGGCGGCTCTGCGAGCAGATTTTCGAAGATTTGGGAACTTCTGCTGACGATGCTTGTTTCATGGAAACCATAAAAGGTCCTGCTATTCAGCTCTTTAATTTCGCAGAAGCGATTAGTATTAGTAAGCGATCGCCTGAAAAATTGTTTAAGATACTGGATTTACACGATGCGCTTTCTGATTTGTTGCCTGATATTGATGCTGTGTTCGAGTCAAAATCGAGTGAGTCGATTAGGGTGCAGGCTGTTGAGATACTCTCTAGGTTAGCCGAGGCAGCCAGAGGGATATTATCGGAATTTGAGAGCGCTGTGCTTCGCGAGCCTTCGAGAGTTCCAGTTCCCGGTGGAACAATTCATCCTTTGACTAGATATGTGATGAACTACATAAGTTTGATTTCGGATTATAAGCAGACTTTGATTGAATTAATCGTGTCGAAGCCCTCGACCGGACCAAGATATTCCAGTGATCCGAATGTTCCAGATATGGACTTCTCTGAGTATGAAGGTCAAGCTTCGACTTTGGCGCTTCATTTGATTTGGATAATTGTGATTTTGCAGTTCAATTTGGATGGCAAGTCTAAGCACTATAAAGATACTTCCTTGGCTCATTTGTTTATGATGAATAATGTGCACTATATTGTGCAAAAGATCAAAGGGTCGCCGGAGTTGAGGGAAATGATTGGGGATAATTATTTGAGAAAGATGACAGGGAAGTTTAGATTTTCTGCTACTAATTACCAAAGGGCAACGTGGGTGAAAGTATTGTATTACTTGAGAGACGAGGGTTTGCATGTAAGTGGAAGTTTTTCTTCTGGTGTGTCAAAAAGTGCTCTCAGAGAGAGGTTTAAGTCTTTCAATTCTATGTTTGAGGAGGTGCACAGAACTCAGGCAACATGGTTGATACCCGACACCCAGCTCCGAGAGGAGCTGAGGATTTCCATATCAGAGAAGCTCATCCCAGCATATAGGTCGTTTCTTGGAAGGTTTAGAAGTCATATCGAGAGTGGGAGGCACCCAGAGAATTACATCAAATATTCAGTTGAGGACCTTGAAAGTGCAGTGTTGGACTTCTTTGAGGGGTACCCTGTGTCGCAGCATTTGAGGAAAAGATCTCAGTGACCTTAAGTGGGATTGAGTTTTGCCACGTAGATTGTAGGAAGACATTCTTTGAATTTTTGCTGGAGTGTTATGGGATGAGGGTCCAATTGTTCAGGGATTGTGCCTGCAATCTCTTTAAGACACGACCGCTTTTCTCCAAAGGATATTGGAGATGTCGTTTGGACCAAAGATGCTGTTCAATTGTTCATAGCTTCCCACTGCCTCTTCTCAAATGCTTCTGCCCTGTAAGCATGTGTTGTTTGCACTTCAACTTTTAGATTTTGCTTCATTTGTTTATATGGGAATGGTTGGATTTGTTGTACTTTATGAATCGTCGCATGCAACTATTATGGTCTGCAAAGAAAATTTAGAAAGTCATTGAATGATTAGATGAACATCTATGATCTTATACTGACTGCAAGTCATTTGGTTTGATATATTTGATGTGAAGACACTGTTTTAACCAAGCGTTGATTTCTTTTCAACTGATGCATATGCTCTTGTGCTTGAAATATTCCCTTTGTAGTAACTATGTGAAAAGCTAGTTAACTCAACTAATTAATGAGCTGGCTTCTGTGGGAAAAGATTTTTCATTGTTGGATGTTAGACTAAAGAATTTACTCCATTACTCACCTTGATATTTACTTTGATGCTCATCTTTGGCATTTCATTTGTTGCTCCTTTAGTTCTGACTTGTTTGAGTTCATTTACCAGTTGGAACTGAGTATGATAGGACTACAGATATTGAGATGTTGCTTTAAGATCTGTGATACTTCTCTTATATGGTTTAAGAATGAGAGTTTTCCAGTTTGAGATGCAATCAATTATTTTAGTCCACCCTTGCCTGTAGAGTGTGATGTTATGCTGTATATTAGGCGCTTTTTACTGTATATGTATATTTTATACCGTTTTTAGCTGATAACTACTCTGGAAGAACTATTGTTGAAATGATGGTTAAATTTCTTTGGGGTTAGGACTTATCTGTTGTTCCTTTTACTAAGTTAGGACAACATATTTCTTACCTGTTGTGGACTTAGATTAGGTTATGAATTGACGCCGGTAGTTTTTATTGCTCCCTTGATAACTTTGGTTCATTGCCTCGCTAGAATTAATATTGCAATATATTATAATCATTTTCATCCCGAAATCAGCTTCTTCGTGCTACAATAGGTGTCTTCAGACATAATTAGTAAGACATTTATAGTAATCAAGGATTTACCTTTATGAGCCGTGCATAATAAGTTTGTAGAGCAGTAGAGTGGAGACCGCTGCAAATGATGCTAGTAAATAGCTGTTAGACTCTGGCACTAGGCTGAGTTTGGTAAATGCCTTAAAAAACAAATACACTCGTAGACTTTTGTCTTTTCAACTCTGTTCTAAGAGTGTTTCATTTATGATGGCCTCAATTGCCAAAGATTGACTTCAAAGACAGAGACTTGAGGACTTTCCAATTTTCAAACTGAAGGACTAGTCTCACAGTCAAAACAATACATGGATATATGCATAAATGAAGATGATTGACTCTCCCAAACCTAGACTTTTCTTGTTTGCCTCTAGATGTGTTTGACTTGCGATTTTTCCTTTATAGATTCTTTTGCTTATTTGAATGACTCGGTATATCAATGCAAGTTGTTGTACACGTTGATAGGCGTTACCCTCGAGCTTATGTATACCATGTGTCAGTGGTTTTATCATTGGGTATTTCTAAAGAGAGAAACAGATGCAGAAAATATGAGTTTATGGGAAAAAAAATAGAAGGCACCTAACTGTTGTTAAGCCGTGGGAAATTGTTCATTTGTTATGAAATCAAGTGATAAATTAATGATGTCTCATCAACCGTTTGAATTATTGAATGAATCACAATTTCTCTAACTTTTAAGTGATAAATACAATCACTCTTTAAATCTCTTGTTTATCCATACTAAACCTCATGATTACGAAATAAACGATATAATATGCTTAATTGGTATTGAATATACGAACTTACCTCGATTTAATTTATTTTCCACACACTCAAATTATGTCTCCACATACATGGATTCAAGTACTTTTGTCGTCGTCTTCTTCTTCTTTTAACAGTTCCTAATTTTATTAAAATAATGTCCTTTGCACGTACATATTGTTTTGTTAAATTTAAGCATTCTTTAGTTCTATGTATTAGACGATATCGCTTTCTTTCTGCTAGTAATTCTCGTCAAACAACTGCTAGAGAAACAAGAGTATTTTTAATGAAAATTTCAAACAAAGTTAAATCTATGAATTAAAAGTATTAATGCAAAAGTAAATAAATTGATAAAATGTTCGTGTATTATAAATCAATTGATCCCAGCAATTATTTAAGTGGGAACAAAATAAACTGAAGAAGTAGAAATTGTAATAATGCAGATAACGAGTAATTGTAGTGACGTGTTTGTTATAAGGTGATGCGATTCCTTGCGACTTTTTTGTAATTAATTTTGACTTTTATGTAATCTAAAAGATAATCTTTATCAGTATCATTATTAGATCAAGTTTGTTGTAGTATGCGGAGAAAATCGAATGCATGTTTGCCGGTCAACGCAAAAATATCTGTCAACGAATTTTCTAATGTTTTAAATTAATTTCTTATTTTTAAATGTTTGATGAATTCATAAATTTTAAAGTATTTTTTTTAAAGTTTGTGGCTTGACAAATCTATATTTCCAATACATTTTTAAGCCACCACCTTAATTCAAGGTTTAGGTTACATTACCAAAAGCCTCCATATATTTATCTTAATTTTTAGAATTTTCAACATTACTTTAAATTATTATTTTTGGTATGCAAGATTATATTAATGTATATCTATATAGTATATTAAAGGAATACATATTAAAGTTTTTTTCTTAATTTATGACTTATGTGGTATCACCACAATCCACCATTCCTATTTGTCTTAATTTTCAATTTTTCCCTTATTAATTGAAAAGGTACAATGATTGCTGGTTTAGATATAAAAAAAACATATCAATATTTGGAAAGTAAATAGCTAGAAATAGTTAATTTATGGACTTCATACACTAAAACTTGAATTATATAAACAATTCATATATAGTCTAACTACTCTACAAAAAAATTTCCAGTTTTTTATATTCTTTTTTCAAAAAACGATAGCCAGTTTAAAATATGGAATAATGAAATTAAGTTATCTATATAGAAAGTTCTCAAAATCATATGCTTCAAATCTTCGACTTTGCCTCTTCTCCTTAGAAATATCAACTTCCGCAGTACTCTCACTCTCAATTTGAGCATATATAACCGTATGCACAAAGATAGATAGAAAGTTCTAAAAAAGTTAATGGAATCATCTGCAGAAAATCAATAACTAAGAAAATGACATGGAACAAATTAAAATAAAACAAGATGGGAAGACAGGCCCAAATCACCGATCGATGTAGATGAGAATACAAACATGCATAATATCACAAATATTTTCAGCTACATCAACGATCATGCTATATATATGCAGTGTGTATAGCATGCACACATGCAGCACGTGAGATGTATATATAAGAATTAGTAATCACACGTGGCATGTTAGGGTTGTAGTAAGCATGCTCAGGCTATAAAAAGGGGAAGGATGAATCATAAGATCATATATATTTTGTAACAGAATCATACTTAATTTGTTCATATCAATAAAATCTCTCAAAATCAGTGAACGCCGCGTGAGTTTCTACTGTGATGCATGCCATAATAGAATCCTTATACTATCAATCTCATTACAGTACCATAAAAAGTGATGAGTAGGGTTATCATAAATGCAGTTTACAAGCTGCCATGAATTCAATTATATGTAGCTCTCAGCAAGTCTACATACATACATGATATACAATAATGTTAATAATGAAAATTCATCCTCAGCTCATCCTTCTAAACCTAATTAATATAATAGTTGTAAATTAATCAAAATAATTAATGCAATGTTGATATCGAAAGATTTCCGAATGCCTCCTCCGCCGCCACAACCTCTAAGAGTTCCTCCATGCCACCATCGCCTTCCCCTCCATTGATAGCCTCTAAGAGTTCCTCCATTCCAGCGTCTTCCGCCACCGCCGCTTTAGAAACTTCCGATTTTTGTTTCTTGCAAGCGGCTTCCACTTCTTGCTCCCAACAATTTTCCTCCGGGGCCCTCTTCTTAGACGGCGGAACTGCCGGAACCCTGACGTCGCTGTCAAAGAAGGTCGCCGCCGGAGAAGTTAATAACTGAGGCGGCTCACGGCGGCGGCGGCCGGTGTTGGACTTGTTGATGGATCTGGTGATCTTGCAAATGACAATATCACCGCCGCCGAATTCTCCGGAGAGAGAATACTCGTGCATAGTCCAATAGCCTAATTCCTTGTCGGGATTAGGGTATTCGAAGGCTAACATCCTTCTGGTTCCGATGACGTTGCCGGTGTCGGAGTTGATGATGTCCTTGGGCCCGGTTTGGCCGACCCATCTACCGACGCCGGCGTTTCTTAAGAAGCGCTTGGAGTTGGGACGCCGCCTGACCAGAGTGGTGAAGACATAGGTGGCGCCACCCTGTATATCGCCACGGCCGAAAACCTGCCACGGCGCGGCGGAATCGCCATAGAGTCGCTTGTCGACAATGGCTGTAGAAGGAAGCGGTAAACCCCTCACCTTCCGGAATAGGTAATTTTTGATCAAGTGTTCATCGGTGTACTCTGCTGATGCTGGGATTCTCATTCTCATCATAAATCGATCGATCGATCGATCGCTATTCTTTCTTTCTTCTCTCTCTTTTTCTTCTTTTTTCTACCTTGCTCTCAAATTAACTCAATGTATGATCCTCTATTTATAGGCTTGGATGATCGTATCCCCTTCTCGTGAATTCATATCCCCACCCTAATTTGAATTTTTAATTTCCCACCCAAGCACGTGTACCTAAATTATATTGAACATTTTAGTAACACTTGAAGTATATTTTTTATATTAAATTTTCAATAATTTTTGTTTTCAAATTTGATTTTCTTACGTCATAGTTTGTAAAAAAAAAACAACCAGAGGTAAAAATAATTATGTGCGATATTCAATGTTACTGAATCCCATTTGCAAAAATAAACTGGAACATAGATGCTCACGAGTTAACGAGGTTCAGTTCACAAAAGCTCGTTCGAAACTCGACTTTATAGCAAAGGATCCGAGATGGAATATAATTTTGAGCTCAATACTTTTATCTTTCCGAACTCGAGCCAAACAATGTTTGGCCCGTTGAGTTTGTGTACAAGTTCGAATATGTTTGTTCACGTTAACCGAGTCTGTTTTCGAGTCTTTGATCAAGTCTTAATTTAAAATAACTAATTTTTTAAAATAAAAATTTATACCAATTCGAATTGAAATTTAAAAAAATAATATTATCGAGTAACGTATTAGTCAAGCTCCAACCCCATAATAAAATGTGAAAATGAACTTGAAGATTATATATGTCTAGAACGGGAATATACCTTAATATTCTCTAGTGGCAACATATCAAGAGATGATGCACAATATTAAAAGCAAAAAACTATAAAACCCATAATAACATGTTTTGTCTACGATGTGATATATAAGCAATAAAATAATGCAAAAACAAAATGAATTATGACTATGGTTATTGGATTGTGTACATAGAAACTCTTAGAATCATTCTCAATTACACACATGAATTTACAACAGGTGAAGGATCCAACTAGCTATAACTAGAATAGTAACAGTACATGCATGCATGAATCTCAAAACTATATTACAAAACCCTAATATTATTATAATTTTAAGTATTGTTATAGACGAAAATTGTTATATGCAGTGTATATAGCACACATGCAGCACGTGAGATGTATATAGAATAGTATATAAGAAATCACACGTGGCATGAGTTGTTGAGTCAGGCTATAAAAAAGGGGAAGAAGAAGATCATCAGATATTTTGTAACATAATACCATAAATACTGTTCACAAGCTGCCATGCATTCACGTAAAAGTAGAAGCTAGGTTATCTCACCACCTTCGTCCATTTCCAACTATATATATAATATATACATACTTATTCTAAAGTAGCTATGCAATTGCAGAGACAGATATAGACTTAGAGAGATGCCGACCTGCAATTATGTTTACACTCAATATTAAGAAAAATCAAAATTATTATACATAAAAAAAAATTGTATGATTGATAAATATATATTTTTATTGATTTTATAATTGTTCATTAGTTGGTTTTTGCATTCGTTTTGAATCGTTATTAGTTTATAAGTTTTGAATCGTTATTAGTTTATAAGGTTGATTTCATGCTTTCGTTTAATTTTCTTTGTTTTCTTTTGGTTTTTGAGTTTTTATGGTCAGGAAATAAGTGTTCATTATCTATTCGTTCTTTTCATTTTTCTATCTCTCTCATTCATTTATTGCTCTCCTGTATGGAAAGTGTGGTTATTTATTTATTTAATACAACAATCTCTATTTATAGATTTTCTGTTCCCTCATCATTTAATGAATTGATTCAATAATCTCAATTTATATTTCTCTTTCTATGTGCTGTATAAGTGATCCCCCCCCTTTTTTTTTTCTCTTATTGGATCGTGTATATTATTAAAAATAAATAAAAGTTCCCTTGAAAATGTTAATTTATATATTTTTTTAAATACAATTCTTTACTTTCAAATCCTCCATGTTAAATTTTTTGTAGCCGTTAAGTTCAAAAAATCATTGAATATATTCTAATTTTAAATAATCAACTTTACTAACCAATTATTGATCAAAATTTTACAAATTAAATACAAAAAGAACATAATGAAAAGACGGGTTATTGTTTTTAGTTTTTCAACATCATTAAGCCACGTCATATCCACCTCATTTTCAATTTCGAAAGAAATAATATTGGATTGAGGAAAGTTATACCGGATTATTTATTTGTTATATTTTGTCAAAACTTATCAGAATATTGAATTAAATTTTATATACTATAACAGTAGTTATTTTGCTCATACAAAACGGATGGTTCTTTATATATATATAAAAAAAATTCATTTGCAATAACTTGTTATAAAACTGAGCCATCAAATCATGCCATATTACGCATTACTGTACATATAATTAGCAGGCAAACTCCAAAATAGTCAATCTTCAAATATAAAAGTAAAAAATAGTTACTTGTAAAAAGAAAAGAAAAAAACTAATCATTCTTACTTTAATACCTGTCAAAATTATATGACCTGCTATAATTACATGACTAAAATCAAGTCATGTTCGTGTAATTACATGTGTGATTGTGAAGATGAAATTACACGAGCACGACTATCACTTAATCAAATTCGTGTAATTACATGTGTGGTTGTAATATGAAATTAAACGAGCACGACTGTCACATGGTCATGTTCGTGTAACTACATGTGTGATACTGGATATGAAATTACATGAGCACGACTGTCACTTGGTCATGCTCGTGTGATTACATATATAATTATAAATATGAAATTACACGAAAACCACGTTTCAAGAGCATTAGTCGTGTAATTGTTCAATTACATTATATGAAGCTGAATGAAGAAATACATAACAAAACCACATTACAAGATTATTAGTCATGTAATCATTCAATTGTGTGCAATTACGAATTTTACATTTAATTAAAGTCATTATGGTTAAATTAGTAAATTTATAAAAAAAAATGACTATAATTAACATATTTTGTTTGAAGTGGCTATTATTTATTAAATTGTTTGAAGAATGACTTATTATGGCATATTAACCCTATAATTATATATACTCTGATTAAAATAATGGTCTTAGCTAATATATAATTCGAGTCAATCGAGATCATTCTTCACACTTATGGACCAAGATTTAGGATGTCATTATATATCTAGTTTCGACTTGTTTACAATCCTATCGATTTGTTTACAACCCTATCGATGAACATTGATGACGGAATAAAAAATATCCTACTGATTGTAAGCTTAAAAGAAGTATCTTCTCTATAACATTTACATAACACAAAAGTGCACAATATTCATAGGGTAAGTTTCAAAAATTTACATTTAAAACAACTCATGAAGTTATACCTGAGGTCTCAATTTTCCTAGAGACCTTAAGCGACCGCCTCAATTCCCTCATGAGCAAACCGGCCATGATCACCAGCCACGTAAATCTCCGGTAGGCCAACATCTGCGATAATATTTGCAAAATACATGGTCCAGAATTGGAGAAAAACGAGGAACTGGATCGTCGCAAATACGTAAATCAATCCATATCAAGGAAGTCCATCCTCTTTTTCATGGTACCCTTTAGTTCTGAAGCTTCCCTTTCAACTTTCTGTGCCTGCGCAAATTAGAGTAATGCAAATTAATATTGATAAATGAGTAAGAGAATGAGAAATCTGGGATGGTAACTATTTGATTAAAAGGTGGGTCGCATTAAGTATTTGTAGGATCACACGACTAAACGATCTCATAATTGTTCAATCTAAACTGTCGTTAACTTATATTGTTTTTATCTATTAAAGCCATCACCTAAAATAGGATATCAAGAATGGAGCTTACCCTCTTTATTTCTGCTGGTAAAACGTTAAGTCATGTGAGGTGGAAGCTCCTCTTTGCTCAAGTCCTAACCAGCAAGATCACATAAGGTGAATACAATGGAATGGGCAGTTGAGAAAGCATGATTTCTGAAAAGTAAAATGCGACATACCAGCTCCCCGATTAAGACAACATTTTCCCCACGGATTATGTACAGACCCAATGGGACGTCACAATACAGATCGCCTACAATAACACGCTCACACGCACCCTCTAGAACTGCATTAGCTACAAATAAGATATCAAGATTATGTTAGAAATTCGATCTGCTAATAAATTGCAGAAAGTGTGTGTGCTGAATTCATAGGCGTACCGAACTGGTCAAAGGAGCGAAGGATTCCTAATAGTCCATCTCAAAGTAATACAAGAAGTTTCTCTGTTGAAAGCAAAATTTTCAAGTCAAAAGGTAAAGAATGAAAAGCTGTTTCAACTTAAACAAATATCTCATCACACGATCAGAAACTCAAATTCAATATAAGTCATTGTATCGTTCTGTATCAAATTTATATACAACATTACAACCGAGTGTTCTCCAGTGTCATATATGAAGAGATGATATGCATAATAAAAATATTCCAGAGGAAGTTCAAAACTATAGAACCCATAAAGTGATTTTTGTATCATGGAGTAATATATAACCAATAAAATAATGCAAAAATAGAATCTCTGTTATTGGATTGTGTACAAAGAAATTTGTAGAATCACTCTCATTCACAAACATATGAGATAAGAATTTACACCAGACAAGGATAATGTAGCCAAGGGTTCCAATTTTCATCATATATTGCACATAGCAGAACATAATTAGATAGAGATTAAATAAAACAAAACACTAAAAACTCAGAAATCACATGATATTCAAAACACAATTTATTATAATTTCCCAAAAGGAATGGCAAAAAAAAGAGAAACTTACTGTCAAGGTAGCTAGCAAGAGAGGTCGACAGATAAACATCTTCAGGGCCAGCCCACGACATTGATAAACACAAAATCAAAACTCAAACCTTTTCGGCATTAACAAAAAATCCACCGATAAATCGAAGAATTCCACCAAATAAATTGCATTAGCCAACCCCAAAGGAGAAAAAAAAAATCCAATCTTTGACAGATATGCTGAACTCTGATTCAAGAAAATTGACAGAATAGGAAGAGATTCGAGAATGCGTGGCGTAATGTTGACTTTCTCTTGAAGATCTGATATGGGTAAAACCCTAATCCCCCAAATTCAGGGGGAAGGAGGCAGATACCACTCATTCACTAGTGTGGAAAAGCTAATTATCAAACAGCTGCAAGCGTTTACAAACTGGATTTCGACTTTCTACAAATTCTGTGGCATCTTTTTTAGTGAATCAAGGACTCATCTTTCAATTAATTGTACATTGACTCCGTTAGTTTCCAATTTTGACAATATTTAGTACCTGTTCAATTAATTATCTGTTTATTATTCTTTCTTTTGGGATCTTGTTAATAAATTCTAGTCTCGTATTTAGTGTTAAATGTACACTGATATTTTACTCGACAAAAAATTATATTTTGAAGGTCTATTTGTGCAATTTATGAGAAGAAGTAATATAGATTGTTAAGAGTAAAACTGTATTGAAACTTGCTATGTTGAAAGGGCTTTGGAAAAATGTATACACTGCCTTAAAACCTAAGGAAATGTTCCCCAATGGCTAATAACTCATACCAACATCCTCTATTTTCCTCGTATCTCGATCTTGTTTTCTATTTCATCAAACGTACAGTGTATTCATGTAATAGAATAGGAGAAAGCAAACGGGAGTGGATCTAAACTGCAGTAAACTACAGAAAAATCGATGAGAATATTACACAACATGTACTGCATTCATCCAAAGTGATGAACACAGCCATGAAAAAAGAGAAGACAGAAAGTTTTCCTTCCCATCACCAAGAAGAACGTACGTCCACTTGTAAAATAAAATGGTCACTATATATATTTATTGATAAATTTACTCAAGAAATTCAACTTTTCCATGATCAAAGATCATCTCCTCAAAATCACTCTCTTATTTATCTCGAAAGCTTGATGAACTTGAGCAGTATCTAAATCTCTAGAACAATATCTGCAGAAAAAAGAAATTCTAAGATTGTTAGTTTGATGCGTATATGAAATGTGTGGCTATGTACAAAATATGAAGACAGAACTCACATTCAGAATCAGTCTTGTCCCATTTGGAAGATCCTTCTCCACTTTTATCATACAAATCTTGTTCATCGTCTACCTCGGATTTAGGCCTACAATCCTCTATGTATTTGTTGGAAGACATCGTTCTTGAAGATTTTTGAGAGCTCATCTTCTTTGTCAACATTAGCCTCATAAGCTGCAATGAAAGAAAAGAAAGTTGCATTAGTCAAGGAAATGTCCAAAAATGGCAATAGTACTAAGATGGCAACATAGGCAACCCCACACAAGATCTTGCTTTATGCCTATAAAACAGGAGATCAACACATGTTTCAGAGGCCCTTGATTAAAGATTTGGTGTTCATACCTTCTCCATTCTTGATTCTTGAAACGAATCACGTATGCTAGGAGCCGGTGCAAAGCCACTTCTGCAAGCGAAAACCTTCTTCACAAGGAAGGATAAGGACTTCTTGCCAATAGTCTTCTTCTTCTTCTTCTCACAAACATCTTTGCATCTTCCTAGGATAATCCTGATCGTACGATCAATCTCTTCCTCATCTTTGTCATCTGAATAAGTGCTGAATCTGTTTGAATTAGTCCTGTCCACTTCCAAACTCGAAGGGCAGTTTAGGAATCTATCCAAAGGCATATCAGCAATGGGTGGCTGTTCCTCAGCAGCCGGTTTTCGTGTTAGAAGTTTCTTGAGCTCCTTTTGCAACTTCCCCACTTCCTCAGCCGTGAATTCAGACAAATCTGGAGATGCACATTCCTCTTCTTGAGGGATTTGGCTTTCTGAATTTGCCTCCACTGCTTGAATCTCTTGTCTTGTGTTGTTGCCAAATGTTCCGATGGCGAGTAGGCCGTGTGGCCAGTCACTGAATTCTTCCTTTGGGAGATCTTTATTTGCATGATCTGCAAACATTTTGATGTTAATTAGTTTGGTTCATCTCATTCTTAGACATGATTAATATAAGGATGAAAAGCACACTTACTAGTAGTGGTAGAAGTAGTAGGAACATGATAGTTTGGTCTCTTATTTCCTTGCCCTCCTCCATTTAACTTACTCTGCATCCAGTTCAAGAACTGCAACAAACAAAAGTATTTGTAACATAAGAAATAAGAAAAGGATTAAACTTAACAAAAGACATATATCATCCTCAAATTCTTGAATGACTGACCTTCATTGTGCAAGAATACCTATTGAGAATTTGTGGGTTGAGGGAAGAGGTTTCTGGTAGGAAAAGAAGGCGATGAAGAAGAAGCAGATCCTAGAAGCCAATGAGATTTGAGCTTTAGGAGTAAGAAATAAAGATTAGTAAGATATATGGAGGTGCTTTTTCATTGGTTCGAGTTCCAAAAATATATATGAAAAATCTAACTTTGAATTCAACTCAACTAAACCTAGTATCAAATCTCAATGCCTAAACAATTATGTGTACCTATGTTCATGGCCCATGCACAAACAAACAACATTCATTCCCTTCTTATATATCAGTCTTTCATTGGTATCATTACATTTATATAATATTTGAGAGTATATATTATAAAGTTAGACATGAGAGGGGTATTATAATTGTGCAACAAAATCCTATACTACATGAACATTCGTGGCCCTTCTCTAATCCAAGAGATTAAAGTGCTAATCTTGAGGTAATATATTGAAGATTTAATTAGTGTGTTATAATCTCGAAAAACATGAAAATAATATATCAATTCATAAGGCCACCAATGTTACACGATGTTTATTTCCTACTATTTCGCGATTAAGGGCTTAATCACCACTAATGACTCGAATTATCTTTCCAAGAAAGAATATATAAGATGAAAGAGCAACGTGTTCGAGTAGAGCCATAAACCAACCAATTTATCGTTCAATATAATATAGAAACTAAATCATATGACAAAACCTACAAGAATGTTTTTTTTTTGTATATAAATTTATTTATTTTTATTGTGAAATTTTATGATACATACACTAATTGGAGTACTATATATCTTTCGCTAACACCTATTTAAGTGATCTTTGGAATGGTGACAGTTTGGCTTGCAGAAATATGAGTCATCTAAAATCCAAACATGTTTTTGATTTACTTTTTTCTTGTTAAATGTTAAAGGGGTGTTTGGTAGGGTAGATGAAGGTTGATAATATTATTAATAAAGGTTCGTCTATTGTTGGTAGCACTTATTATTTATGTGAAGGGCCCGATTTAATTGTGAAACCCGTTCCAAATTTACTATTTGGAAGCTATTAATTATCCATCCAACTTGGTATTATTATTTACGTGGGAGGAACAGTACTCCAGTTTACTTCTCCATTACCTTATCATACCTTCTTATATTACCTACCAAACAGATTATTAAGTTATCATACCTATTTATCTATTCTACCAAACAGATTATTAAATTATCAAATATTTTTAACTGACCTACCAAACAATTTATTAAACACTATTCATATTAATAATATGTCACTATTTATATTAATAATGTTATCATCCTTCCGACCAAAGGCAGCCTAAATTTAGGTTGGGAGCATGGTTAAGCCTATAACTTATCGTAGGCTGACATGTGTCCGCCAAGGGTTGACTTTCAGCGTAGAAAGTCCATTCCAGAAATGAAAAGTGTCATCAAACTATGCAGAAACAAAAATTAGTCATGTTAGAAATTTTAGTCTACTAGTATTTCTTTGGGGCTTCCGAGGTATAAACAAGACCTTTAATAGTTTTGTCTAGTCAAACTTTTCTTAAAAAAATAAATTTTAATGAGACTCGACTCGACTCTAGTGTAAATCATATTATGATCACACAAATATTGTAACAAGATTGACAATAGCAAAAAACATGAAATCTCTCTCTCTCTCTATTTCTCTCTGCGTGTAAAACGTCATGCATCTCGTCAGCATCTGTATATCAAACTTCCTTTCTTTGAGCTTCTATATAGAATTTGAAGATATCTATCCCTCGAGATGCATGTTAAAATAGACAAGTTAAAGACATCAGATGGTAAAAAGAAAGCTGAAGAATTCATTCATTCACACCAATCAAGAAATAAATCATCCTCCAGTCACCTCCAACCCTATTAATAAACTAGTAGTTGATTAAAAAGCCATAGCCATGTGAGAAGGAGTACAAGTAGCTAGCAGAGTCTAGAATTTGAGAAATCCAACTCCCATTGCTATAAAACTTGTGCAATCGATAAGCGGAATAACTTACCAAATGTGGTGTGTTTCTCTGTTTCCACACCTTTGCCTCAAATAAACAATGGCTGCTAAATGATGTGGACTGCTTTCCTCCATAAAGTAGTGTACGCTACTTGCACTATCACTACTAATTAATCTCATTGGATCTTGAATTCTGAATATACTATTAAACTACTCTTCAACCAATAGTTTATACATGCATCCATTCATTTCCCTCGTATACATGCATCACTACTTGAGTACACCAGAAATACGATTCTGCAGTATCTGTACCTACACCGTATATACGCTTTAGATGAATATTACTCTGTAATTTCCACCCATAAGAATATATAATTAGGAGTAGATAACATGAAGCTGCATGGGAAAACTGTGTATTTATTTTAACTAGCTAATACAAATACAAATCTACAATAATTACATACTGGGAATTACATAGTCATAATTATTTTAATGAGCACAAGTCCAACACCTCTAATCACAAGAACACACCTCACAGCATACATTAATGCACTCAAAACAAGCAAGAACCGTGCACAGCTGAGTAAAAGCAATGGCGCATTGGTCGTTCATCTTGTTGCAGCACTGCAACAAATACATGCAGCAGCAGCAATCACACCTCCTTGCAAAGTAGTTCGTAGCAGCGTTGAACATCATTTCTGAAGTCTCGTACAGTTTAGGCTCCGCTTCTTCTACGCGCCGGTTCTCAGCCGTGGCCTCGAGGCTACCAAAACCGGTTCCTAGGCCGCGCAGGTATGTCATCTTCTTTGCTCCAACATCATTTCTTTTCTGAATTTATATCACAAAAATTGCTCAAGTTCTGATTAGTAAGATTAATTTACATTAAGACGTACCTCTTCTACAGTTTTTGTCTTGGTAGCTAGTTTGTTTGCGTCACTTTCAATAATAATTATATTGGTATACTCAGAAGGCACCCCTGTAAGCAGGCTCAGCTTTGTAGCCTGCAAGCATATAACATTTTAAATAATTCAATTCACAAAGTGTTGCTGTAAAAATCTTCCATTTAAACTGAAACTATGACAACGAACCTTCTCCTCTAATTGTTTGCTTCCCGTTAACCATGCATGTGCTGTAAGTGAATCAAGTTGCCTCCTTGCGGTTACCTGCCTCGTGAATACGATACAAACCTTACTGTTTATGTTTTTCTTGTTTTTGATGACTTGTTATGAAGAGAGTGAAAAACCTTACTCTGTGAAGAGGTATATCTTTTGCATTTTGCACTTTCAGAGTTATCTCAAACTTGCCCGAATATGGTAAGGTGCCACCAACTTCAACACTGTCTGGAAAGCTTCCACTGTGCCTTCCGCATATCAGTACCGGACATGTAGACGATAGATTTGGAGTCCGAGCCGGGTAAATCTGCAACATCATCAGAGGCATAACATGACTTTCCAGATAATTAATCTCGAGGATTAAGTTGGCAGTTCACCATACCTCGAGGGAATCAAGATCATTCAGAGAATCAACGGTTAAATCTGCTACTACGACTGATAAGGCATTGTTGATTAACTTTTCCAGCCGCGAGTTGATGGATCCTGGCGAAGCAAGCATAGACAATCAAATAAGTAAAACACAAGTGCACCATCATCACACACATTGAAAAATGAAATTTGCTAGATTTATAGATGAAAAACAGGGTAGTATTATAAGTTATGCCTCAACTAACCTATATCAGGAGCTGCATCATAGTAACCCCTTCCAGTTTGCGCAAGCATTTTTAAGAAGTAATGGTTACAGTACGAACCTGGTGGCAGCATATGCAGAATTAACATAGTCAGTCCAAAACTAGTGCGATAATTACACGAATTGAACATGTGCAGTTAACATAAAACAGAGTTGAGATAGAGAATTACGAGCTCCTCACCTATTCCAAACGTGCAAATCCGTGGAGTGGTCAGGCCTCCCTTCATAAGTTGACCTCTCATTGCATTACAAATTTCCTTTTCTTCTTCAACAGCTCCATCAGTAACGAGAAAAACTATGGAAAGTGTACAACCAGATTTTGAGAACATGTTCATTGCCTAACAGAAGCAAATAGCAGGAAATGATTAATGTAGCAGATAGTAAAACACAATCGAAGTCCAACATTTTGGCAACCAGATTTTCCAATACCTGATTCAGAGGAACTGAGATATTTGTGCCACCATCAGCAATAAAATTCATCTCAATCCATTCAGAAGCTTTTTCTACCATCTCCTTAGTTGCTTCAACCAGTGATGCAGAAAATAAGATAGAACTTCCATTGAAAGCGATGACGTTGAAAGTATCCTCTGGATTAAGATTAAGGAGTGCAGATAAGAGGGCCGTCTTAACACAGTTGAGTGGCATTCCTTGCATGCTTGCACTGATGTCGACAAGGAACACCACTTCTTTTCTGAAAACCTGCAGGTAAGATTGAGATAAGATGATTAGGGAATGAGACATCATAGATACCTCAGAATATCTGTCAACTAGTTATTTGTGACAAACCAAGAAGTCAGTGATACATCATACACACACACAACACATATTTATAGAAGGAAAACCAAAATTATAAGGGCTAATACTGGCTTACCTTATCATTCATGATTTTTCCAGGGTATAGATACAAACAGAACATCTCCCTTTGATCATAATCATGCATAGATGGCGACTGCAAGAGCACACCACCTACGATTCCATTTGAAGCAACCTGTATAGGCCATTACAGAGCATTATCAAAACAAGTTTGCTATAATTGATTCAAACGTGATCAACCACGATAAGTAAACATTGTTACTCCGATGTTCAAGAAATATTACGTTGTATGAAAAATTGAAGTCATCCTTGGACCAAAATGGAACTTCTCTCTCGGTTGAAAATCCAATCTTGGGGTCTTTATTTCCTGTTTTCTATCAAAAAGTATGATCTTTAAATTTTGCCATTGTTAAGAATAGCCAAGTACCTAAAAAATAAGACGAATACCTTAAGAGGGTGACTGGTACTTTCAAAAAGGACTTCTGTTCCAGTGCCAGAATTGACATTCACTAAAATGCTTTCCTTTTTACTTACGCTCTTCACCACGGGATTAACATAGGAAGGAAAAGCGAAAGGTACGTTGAGGCAGAATTTACCATCTTGATACAGCAATTTCTGGGACCAACTGAATTTAACGCATAGAACTGTCCCTCCATCAATCTGGAAAATGAGACCAAATTCAGCATCATGAACCTGCCTATCTTGCAAATGCTACGTGTGATTAGAGATATTCTGATATCGTAGTTCCTTTGCTCAACAAAAAAAAACTAGAGAGATACTGTAGCCAGTAGTCCCCCTCTTATTCTTTCATAAATTTCTTTTTATGTCATTTACATTATGTGTGATAAATTTAAAAATAAAAATCAGTCCTATTCTTATACAGTTCTACTATAGTAACTCTACATTCCGTCGTCCTATATTTTGCATTATTTAAGCATTTAATTTATTTTGTCCTATATTTTGCCCGAAATAAAAGGAAAATATGTTCTGCGTATAGAAGACTACAGATTATACCAAACATTAACTAAGCTCAATAAATCATGAATATTACTCATGAGAGAGGGTTACGAATAAAATGGACTAGTACTTTCAGTAGATTAATTTGATAAGAATCCAATGTTATTATAATTTCATGCTCTTGATCATTGTTGTTTGTTACACATGACACAACACTAACCATATTTATTAATATTATTTTGAGGTTAAGGAATTTTGTGGCAGATTTAGCACCACATCATTCCGTGTTTTAATATTCTTGAATCGGTGTTTATGATTTTGTATTTGTTTTTGTCACTGTTCAACGTGTTATTGACTAATTTAGTTGTTTTATAATCCACCTGTCCTTCTCTTTTCTTATAGTAAGTGTTTTTATATACGAGCTCATATATCGTGCATATATGCTACTATATATATTATTTATTCGCAAATACCGTATATTTATAGAACAAGTGTAGTAGGAAAAGAAAAGGTAAGTTTGAAGTGAGAATACCTGAGGAAGTTTAAATGTGTAAATTTGGCCTTTAATCAAGAATCCATCTTTAGTAGTGGCAGAATATGGTCCAATATGATCTCCCGCTGAAATCAACTCTGAAGTGAATGACTTTGCTGGACTTTCAACTTCTACACCTAGAACTGAACCCTGTTAGCCAAATCATCCTTAATTCAAACCCATAACATCAAACCATTATTAATTATTGCTTAATTACATTATATGAACTCTACATTTTTCACTAACAATTAACAACCGAATTTGCCCTTTAACAGACAACAAAATATTCTCCAGCAAATATCCAACACGAAAAGACAATGCCAGAAAGCTACTTTTTTAATACTTATTTTCATTTTTTATAGTCAGATGATGAAATTACTAGTATTTTCTGGAAAGGCAAAATATTACTCCGTACCTGCTCGCCCATGGGAACGGCAATGCGGCAGGGACAACTCCTACTCGCGGAGACGCAGTCCAATCTCCACGCGCCGCTGACGGTTACGAACGCCGTATCCAAACAGCACTCGATCTCCACCGACACGCGGTGCATGCGCAGCGGTATCAACACCGGCGGATCGCACCGCCCGTGGACATACGGCTGGTAGCTCGGAACGTCCGGATTATCCACGATCGACGGGTCATTGATCTCCGCGTACACCATCGGCGCCGTCGGAAGAAAGCTCTCCGCCTCCACCGTCATCGACGCCTGCCGCGGTGGCGCCGACGCCGCCCCCGCTTTCTCTCTCCCGTAATAGATTCGCTTCGACAGCTTCAGCCCGAGCTCCACTGCTCTCGAGAACTCTGCCTCCATTCTCTGATAGTGGAAACGGAAATGCCGGAATTTGATCGGAGGCAGGCGGCGGATTGGTGGAAGCAGTTAACGGCGACTGAATTTTGTTTCTTTTTCTTTGGTGAGGTTTGGATTGGTTGAATTGTTTGAAGAAAGAAATGAAGCCTGATCTTTCTTTACGTGGAGGATGGGATATTTAATTCCTTGAGCTAATTTAATTATGGTGTTTCATTTTTTTATTAATTGCAATGTAAGGCCTCAGAAATCTAGGTATTTGCATATTAGCCACTCTAGTTATGAGATACGTAAAATCCTCTTAGTTCTTCCTATTTCAGTTTCACTTTGAACCTTGTTTGTTGTTATAAATGTAGTAAATAATGTCACATCACATATATATTGTGTGTTTGATATGATAAGCTGATGACAAATTAACAAGAATTTAGAGTAGCATTAACATTTCTTACATCTAAAACAAAACATGTGATTCAAGTAAAACGAAACATGAGAAGATTATTTCATAATAAATGTTAAAATAACACACGCTTGGCTTGGGTGGACTGTTACAATCACTAGTAATTCCGAATCAATAAATATGGAGTAATTATTTATGACTACGAGAGCTTTGCTAACTATAACGGAAGTCGATTTATGTTGGTGTTATTAGTTACAGGCTAATTATTGGTCTATAATATATGGTGGTGTTCGGTTGGATGAACTGTCCGTAATTTAGTCTCGTATTAATGATTACGAAGTGTTTGGTAGATGTATAGGGCTCGTGATTCAATTTCAAGACTGTGCCACGTAGGATTAGTTCTGACTTATTTATCTTGGTCTCACTCTTATGACAAAAATAGTCTCGACTGATTATAGATTAAATTAATCTCGAATAATCATGGACAATATAATCATAGTAACCGAACACCCTCCTCTATATGTAGTACTTAGGACTAAGTCAATTGCATGTGGAATTCTTATTTATTTATTTGTTCCCTATAGAATATGTAGTTTTGATCTAAAAAACAAACAATAGACTCAGCTAATTAAAAAAACGAACTAGTCCCGCTTGAATTATTGATAGGTAGGAGTGTCAATAAGCAAATTTTATCCTAATTAAAATCATAATCGATCAAAATCAACTTGAGCATGGAGTTCTGATTCTAGTTTCGATTCTAGGACTTGACTGTTTATTTAGGTATATATGTATTTATTTACTCATTACAAATTTTTATTGACATTCCTTATAATAGTTATTTCAAAAGACATTAAAACGAAATGCTATTTTCTCATAAACTATAATTTAAGTGGGTTAAAATTTAATTAAGAGACAATGTTGATCATATCATTACTAGGTTAGATTATTTTTCCCATTTTAGTTTGGTTTATCCATTTTAGGGAGGAGATCACCTAACTTCTGTTTCTTTTTTCCATTTGTAACTATTTATGTGAGTGTTAATACTTGTTGTTTCCATATAAATGCCACTGCTCCCTAGTTTGACAATGGGTACCTCTATCTATTGTAGATTTGTAGGTGACAATATTTGTCTTTGTTTTATGTCATTAATTATGACTAACAACTACATAGAGCTAGTAGAATTACTTTATAAAGTCTATCCAATGTTAAATGTTGAAGCTTATAATACATCGATATGAACACTATGAGCAGTCATGTAATAAAATCAGTTGTTGTTGATACCTTCTTCTCGGTTCCTTCGTCCATAATCTGAACTCAAAATTTCAAAAAATATGGCTACCTATGTGTATTTTTCGAAAAGGAGAGACCATCTTGCATTTTGAAAAAAATTAAGAGGGATATAAGTGCAATTATGTACACCTTTAAGAAAGCTAATTATCCATATGCTGACCAATTATGTCCCCATATAATACATTTAAGGCTTGTCCTTGTCCAAAAAATAGTACTAATAATTAAAAAAAGAGCTTGCTCTCTATCAATTTATGTTACATAAAAATATATTAATTAGTATGATAAAAAAAAAAAAAAGTGGAGAATCATGACTAGTCCAAGTTTCAATAATTTACATAGTGATGAATAGTATATTACTAATATAAATGATGGAACAAAGTCAAGCATGTTTAGCATTTGCTCGATTTATAAGTTGAAGTAAAGCACAAGTGCTTTGCTTTATTAGTGGAGTACGATTAATTATGCGAATTAATATTAAATACCGATTATTGTCTGCCATAAATATAAACAAATGATACATTTTGTTTATTATAATGACTACAAATAATGCACCCATATATATTATTTTATGTTTCAAAAGCATAATAAGCTAGAATCATGAATGGGCGTGTCTAAAGGGAACCATGATTAAGAGAACATTCTATTTTCGATTTTCCTACGGTAATAATTAAGTAGACTTTGGCTTTATTATATACGGATGAATTATCGTTTGTTACTTAACGAATAGAGAATAAATGCAGACATCATGAAAATATATTATGAGTAATTATCTTTAGTGAGAAACGAAATAATATATCATGTTGCAATAAAAAATAATTTTTTTGACCTGTTATGTTCCGACAGTATATAAATCCCAAAATGTCAATTAGTCAACGGTCCATGTATCTTTTTATTTAATAGCCAAATTATAAAAATATTGTGTGGCAATTTATAAAAGTGACGTTCACCTACCACATTGCTTCCAATAATAGGCGCTTGAGTTGAGGATATTATTTGTTGCACAAGTAAGAATTTATTTAACTATAAATTTAACCTCATGATAGATAAATATGTAAAATTGACATTATTGGATATCTAACTAACTATTGTGGTGCTTGCAGTCGAATAATACTAGACTTGAATCAACTTGGATAGTAAATCTTAACATCATTTCTTTTATAAGATATATACGAGAGAATGAATCAAATGAAAATTAGTTTTGATTCGTCCACGAATTTATTATTCGATTCATTTTTTCTGTTCTTAGTAAGTGGACTATCTAATTTATAAACATAATTTAATTAAATATGATAAATGATGTAACCATTATACTTTAAGTCAAATTATTTTTCTAAAACATGTAAACGAAGGCAGTACTTTTGTGTTTGATTTTTATTTCCACATATATAATTGGTGATTTGTTGGGTGGACGTGGGAGTAGTTGAGTAATTTAATGAGTTAGCAATACGTCCCTTCAAAATCACTGGTATGTAAAATATTTATTTTTGTTACTAGATCGATCTCTATTGATATGTTTGTTGTCTTAAATTAAAATGATCTTATTTCTTCTTCTTTTTTCACTATTTATTTAACTAAGATGTGCTGGAATGAGTTTAATTTGGGACCGATATAAATAGTATTTGATTATACGATGAAACATACATACATATAGAGAATTGTTCATTAATACGTGGCAAGTGTGGAATTATATATACTAGTGATTGAAAATGACTATTGATGGCAGTATTATAATAAGGTAATAATATCCTTTGAAAAGAAGGGGTAAAATCAATTATGTGACGTGGCACAGTGGCAGCAACACCCATATTTAATTTCGTTTAATATTTTTTAATAATCATGGGCTCCATTAAAATCAAATTGTCCACTTTAACTAAATATTGGGTGGGTGAAGGCACGTGGGAAGCCGGCCTTGTTTGTTAAATCCTCGTGTCTCTAAATATGATCATATTTTTTTAATGGTTCATTTTGCTAAAAATGATTAATTTTCTAAAATAAAAAAATATTTTTATCTTTAAAATATATCACTCTTATTTTTTTTTAAACATAACACTTTACTTTCTTAAATTGTGTGTCGAACGTTTTATGACCGCAGTTAGGGGATGGAAGAAGCAGTATATATTTTGGCAAGTTGCATATTAATTATTTCATCATACAATAATACCTTTTAAATAGTCGCAAAATTGTTTGTTCGGTAGTACACTTTGTTAAAGCTTAACCGATTTAATTTGTTGCTATTAATCGGTAATTAACATGTGGTGGGGATTATTAAATCTTAATTAGTTAAGACTTTTATTCATGTTTTTAAATCGAAGAAAGAAAGGACACCTTAATAGGAACATGTTTAATTGTTTATACATCCAATTAAATATTTAGGTAACTTTCTTATCTGAAATTTTGAGATATTATTTCGTTTGGTAATTATTAATTTGTCCAAATGTGGACATTCAAAGAAATTGAAGAGCTGTGTGGACAAGATCCTAAGTCGATACGAGTAGGTTAGTGTGGCTTCTTTCTGTTCCAAATTGGAATTCCTTTTTCTTTTTCCAAATTAAAATTGGAGTCGTGTTAATTTACGAATGAAATAAAGACTCTTTAAAATAATGAGTCACTAAATATTAATTAATGCGTCCTCATTAAGAAATGATCATAAAGATTTGTGTAATATGCTTTAAAAATGGGGTAATAGGTAAAATTACCCACTTTTATAAAATAAAAATAAAAAATACCCACTTAAAAATAAAAGATAAAAAATACCCATTTTTTACAATAACATGATGAATTTCATCATGTGATCATGTTATTCAAGTTATTTTAAATTTGAATAACATGAACATATGATCAATTTCATCATGCTATTGTAAAAAGTGGGTATTTTTTATCTTTTATTTTTAAGTAGGTATTTTTTATGTTTTACTTATCAAAATGGGTAAATGGTATTTTACCATTTACCCCTTTAAAAATTGTATTTTCCGTACTTTTAAAAAGTACTAACTATATCGATATTACCTTAATCAAGATTGCATCGATAAAATGATTTATTTGAGTGAAAACGAGCTTTGATTTCAAGTTTCGAACAAGTGAGATTTTGTAACACATCGACAATTCTTTTTTAATTTTATAAATGATATTTTTAACAGAACGGTTTAATAAAAAGCACGACTACTTATAATGGGACTTATACTATATATTTTATTATATAATAAGCGTAATAAAAAGTGATATTTTTTATAAAATTAGAACGACACACGACAACGTAATAGAATAATAAAGATGGATTTACAGTTTCATAATTATTTAGGAAATCCCAAAACTATAAAGATTATTTTGATCAATAATAAAGATTATTGATAACCAATAATAAAGATTATTTTGGTCAATAATAATCAATATTACGCCAGACATGCTTTTATATTTATTAGTGACATCTAATTATTTGGCATCATGATCATATATTATCTTGATAACGTTTAATCATATAAGAAACATTTATTTAGATTGAAATTTGTAAATGTGAGAGCAGAAAGAGAAAAAATGTGCATAGTTTAGAGACTTGGGCCTGATGCTGACTTAGCTGACCATAACATATTCAGCCCAATTTATCACAACTCTAGTTTTCTTTTAGTGAATCCAATTTCATTACCCAATATAAAACTATAGAACAAAAAAGAACAATGGAATCTCAACGACAAACCACCTTTTAATATTTTACTCTTACCTATCATAAGTTTTGAAAACCCCCCAAAATCCTACAATATTGCTTCGCCTAAATATCATTGAAATATAGTTACAACTCAACAGAGTCGCCGACAATTATAGGCCACGCCCTATACAATTATATCTTAAGTAGGTCGGGAGTCAGTCCCGGTCCCGATCCTGAAAATTACCAAATTATTGGCCCCGGTTCTGATTGGGATTTTGGGACTTTTGAGTTTTGAAATTAGAAAAATTTAAGTCTCGGTCCCGGCTCCGGTCCCGAAAAATAAAGTCCCAATTCATCATGAATTGTCCCGAAATTCCGAGCGGGACCAAATTTTCCGAATTTTAAAATTTAATTTCGGGAAATCGGGATTCAGAACTCCCGAACCTACTTAAGATATAATAATAGGGCGACATGTTAATCATATTTTTTTACCAAACATATGATTTGGTAAGATAATTTAATCTTACCCCATCATATCATGCTTACCAAGCGAGACATAAATATTTCAATAACTTCATTTAGTTCACGTTATTTTTTGTTTTTGTTGTTACACTTGAAATGTTAATTAATATCTCCAATTTAAATTGCTTGAATTCCATTTTGTTTTTTCTTTTTATTTTTGAACATCAAAAATATATTTATGACAATTTATATCACAATAAAATTAAATTGAACTATCAATTATCCTGTATAAAATATTTGAGATAGATGTAATTTTTTGTGATCTAAAAAGAAACAAAATTAATTCTCTTTTTAGCAATATCACAAAAATATAAAAAAATAGTATTAAAAGAAAATGAACCCTAAAAATATAGAGCCTAGACAGCATGATGCTATGAGGTCTGGTCTAGGGATAAAATAGTTAATGATTAGGCCAAGATTGGAAGCATCTTTTTCTCAATCTTTTCACCATGCAATTGCAATCACAAACAAATTAATGTACCTTTTACATTATCGCGGAATGCGACATTAATATATAGTATACTAACTACTTTATCCAATAAATTCTATTTATTTATTCATGCATTTCTCAAGTCTTTGAAGTCAATGATTAATGAAAACCATTCCCCATATCCATATGCGTGTTTAATTCGTGTAGTCTCCAATTTCAATTTTATTTTTTATTTATTTCCAAACGCGTGTAACAAAATAAAAACTGCAAATAGTCACAAATCAAATGAAAAATGAAAATTTCTCAGAATTGTCAAATTATGATCTCTCTGAGTTTGAAATTTCCCGCAGCCTTCAAACACGACTAGTTCTCCGTCACACACAAAGAACAAAAACTCTACTCATTTTCATCAAATTTCTGCATATTCAATAATTGGAATCGAAAATAGTGCTAAACTTAATGCTGAAAATATTTTCAAGCTTGATGGGATCATCGCAGAGCGTGATCTCTCAGCAGTCGGCCGTCGACACGGTGAACCAGTGGCGCTCGCGGCCGCGCTACGAGCTCATCTACGACTCCGGCCGTCGTGAAATCGGGAACTACTTACAGGCCTTCGACAAGCTGCTGGAGAGCAATGGGCGTGGCTCCAACGACAAGCTCATCTCCACGGCGGTGGAGCGACTCAAGGCCGAGTTCGACGCCGTCCTCCGCCGCCACTCCGAGCACCACCCCGGCCCCATCTCGACCACCGAGTATAGCTCCATCACCGACAGCACCGCCAACACCTTCAGGTACGAGGATTACTTAATCGCCGACATGAACGACGACGCCACCGCCTATTTGAAGAACATAGCCGAGCGATTGAACTCCAGGGGGAAAATCGAGGATTGCGTTAGGGTTTACAAGAGCGTGAGGAAGCCCTATTTGCAGTCCCAGCTAAAACGACTGCGTTTCGACGAATTGAGAGGCGAACACAACCAGAGGCGGTACGTGCAAGACGAGCTCAAGGTGAAGATGGAGCTCTGGATTCAAGTCTCCAAGATCTGCGTCAAGATCTTGTTCGACAAGGAGAAGAAACTGTGCGGCCATATCTTCTCCGACGCTGAGGTCTCCGACGAGTGCTTCGTCGGAACCGTCAAGGACTCCGCCGTTCTCCTCTTCCGATTCGCGGAGGATATGAGCTCGCGGAGGCAGCCGTACGAGATGATGGGGTCCGTTTTGGGCGTGTACGACGCTTTCCTGTGGGTCCTACCGAGCTCGGAGTCTCTGTTCCTCTCCTCGCGAGGGAAAGGGATCAGAGACGTATGCGCGCAGGGTTATGCGCGCATTGAAAGTGATGCCCTTAGAATGCTGTACGAATTGCAGCACGACGTCCTCCACGAAAAACTAGATAGTAATGAATTCTCCGAAGGACGTGGCGGAGTCCATCGCACCACCCAGGTGGCGATGGACCAAATCGACGTGATCATAAGGAACAAGATCCTACTAACCAGATTGATCAAATCACCCCCTTCATTGAATTTTAGTGATGTAGTCTTTCCCCAAGAGGAATTAATGGACTATGTTAGTAACAGTAGTAGCTTCCTTGAGCAACATTTGGTCTTGATCATCCTAGTACTCCTCAAGAATCTTGATAAGAAGGCTAAGAGCTGCTACCAACAAGATCCCTGCTTGGGGCATTTGTTCATGATGAACAATCTCCGTTGTATCTTGAAGAGGGTCGAGGAGTCCAACGAGCTGTTAGAGATGATCGGGGCTCGTTTGGTTAGTAGGCTAGGCGAGAAGCTAGATTTTGCGAGGACTAGTTATCAAACAACAACATGTGACAAGTTCTTGAAGTGCTTGCGGAAAGAGGGGCTTTACATCAACGGTTGCTGCTTCGATTCGAGGCCTTCTAAGGCTACGATCAAGAAGCGGTTGAACGAATTCAACAGTGTGTACGAGAATGTGAAGGCAGTCCATTCGTCTTGGAAGATTCCAGATCCTCATCTGAGAGAGGAAGTTCGACGGTATATGTGTGAGGTTTTGGTGTCAGGTTATAACACATTTCTTGAGTATTTGGGTCGTAATGAAGAAACGAGGATGATTGTGGAGGGGAACAGGAGCCATACGGCTGAGGATCTTGAGGCCTTAGTTCGCCGCAACTTGTTTGTAGATAGTGAGCTTTGATTTGTATAAATCTGCTGCCTTTTTTCCTTTAATTCTTTTACAAATTTTTGTTTTAGTTTTAAGTTGTGTTCAGATAGATAAAAAGTGGCATTTCTTGGCATCATGGTTATGACTTATGATGATAGATTGTATTCAATTCTTTTCTGGATAAGGAGTTAGCTTGTATATGTTAATAGAATTCAGCCGAATAAAGATTATATAAAGACCCAACTTGGATTTTAAGTCGTTGATAACCAAGAAAGGGGATATGAAATTTATATCTCTTTCTTACTACTTAGTAGTTAAGTAACATTTGTGATTTGACTGTGATGTTTAACGCGGCAATTACAAAGCAAAAAAGTCTTCCCCGAAAAGATGTACTATTACAGAGATGAGATGAGCTGAGTAATGACGGCATTAAAGAAAAGAAGAAAAGAAAGAAACCGAGTCGTCGCTTAAGTCTTGGTTTTGCTAAAACTTGGAACCTACTTACAAATTTCACACTCCATTTCTAATCTTCTTCCTTGCAAATTTCTTGCTGCTTCTACATCTTCAACAAAAATATAAAGGTCTAAAGCCAGCTTTCTTGTTCTACCCACCAATCAATCCATCACTCTTACAAATTACAGCAATCTTCCCACTTTCTTACTCCCAACCACCACCCTCAGCCATGTCCGATGCAGTCATTACAGTCATTCTCACGCAGGTGGCGGATATCATGAAAGAACAAATCCGGCGAGAACTTCGACTAGTGTGCGGCGTCGCGAAAGAATTCGCCAAACTCAAGAGCGAGTTCGAGTCCATCAAAGCGGTGATCGTCGATGCAGAAAAGCGCCAGGTTAAGGAAGAACTGGTCAAGGTTTGGCTCGAGAAGCTCAAGGATGTATCCTATGACACCGAGGATGTTCTGTCGGAGTGGGCCACAGCAATGCAGAGAGCAGAGATGGAAGAAGGCGACGGAGCCCATTCCTCTCGTTCTACAAAGGTAATCTCTCTCTTCACTCTCCCTTGTTTCGGTTTCGAAAGAGTCGCTCTTCGTCGCGAAATTGCGATCAAGATTAAGAGCATCAACGAGAGGCTCGCTAGAATTGCTGCTGAGAAAGAAAAGTACAAGTTCGATGAGGCTCTGAGTAACGCGTGCCTCGAGAGGCCCAAAACGGCGTCGTTCGTTGACGAGTCGGAGGTTGAAGGGAGGGATATGGATAAGAAGAACTTGATTCGTGGGTTGTTGTGTGATGAGAATCAGGAAAAGGGTCTCAATGTGGTTTCTGTAGTGGGGTTAGGTGGTATAGGAAAAACGACTCTAGCCCAGTTGGTTTTCAACTGCGAAGAAGTGGTGAACCATTTCGATAGAGCGATTTGGGTCTGCGCTTCGGACCCGTTCGACGAGGTCCGAATAGCAAAGGCCATTTTGGAAGTTATTGAAGGGAGTGCGCCTTATTTGTTCGAGCTCGAGACGTTGGTGACCAAGATTAGGAACTATGTGGAAGGGGAGAGGTTCTTGCTAGTGTTGGATGATGTTTGGACTGAGGATTTTAGGAAATGGGAGCAGCTTTTCAAGTCTCTCAAGACCGGTAAAGCCGGTAGCACGATTCTCGTGACCACGAGGAAGGAGAGAGTGGCGAGGATGATGGGTAGCGGCTACCAACTCCCTTTAGGAAGGCTCTCCGTGCTAGATTCGTGGGCGTTGTTCGAGAAGATTGCGTTTCTTGATAGGAAACGAGATGAGTGTGAGAGGTTGGAGGAGGTTGGGAAAGAGATAGCCGAGAAATGCAAAGGGCTGCCTCTAGCAATCAAGACTATAGGGAGTTTGATGAGGTTCAAAAGCTCTTTGAGCGAGTGGGAGGACGTATGGAGTAGTGAGTTTTGGGACTTGGAAGAAGCGGAGGGGCTTTTCCCTCCCTTGATGTTGAGTTACTACGATCTCCCTTCGAATGTGAAGCGTTGCTTCACGTTCTGCGCCTTTTTCCCGAAGGATCACGTGATCGAGGCAGATAACCTCATACACCTGTGGATGGCGCAAGGCTACCTCCCCTCAACCTCCACCTCGACTGAGAATGGCTCGGTTGAGGTGGAGGCAGTAGGGCAGGACTACTTGCAAGGTCTTGCAATGAGGTCGTTCTTCCAAGATGTGGTGAGAGAGAGGAGTAACGGAGGGGAGAGGATCGTGAGTGTGAAAATGCATGACATGGTTCATGATTTTGCTCACTATCTCACCAAGAATGAGTGCTTCGTGATTGAGCTCGATTCCGATTTCAATAGAAAGATGGAGTCCTCACACACGAGGGCACGCCATCTAACCGTTGTTCGTGCAGAAGACAATCAATCATTCCCTAATGTGCCAAATGTGGAGAAGCTCTTCACATTGTGGATTCAATCTTTCTATGATTCCCCATCTATCATAAGCAAGCTTGATCTTGTCGATCCTGATTTCATACGTCGTTTACTCTCCGCTCGAGCGCTGGATTTCAGTCGAAACAGAATAGGAGAACTGCCCAAAGAGATAGGCAATTTGATCAAGCTGAAATACCTCAACTTATCCCATAATCCATTATGGGAACTGCCGGAAACTGTGTGTGATTTGTATAGCCTTCAAACACTAAATCTCTCTGCTTGTGATCATCTCCGTAGATTGCCTTCGAGAATCAACAAATTATCGAAGCTCAGACACCTCGAGATCGATAGGACAAATAGCCTAAAGATGCTGCCGAAAGGGATAACAGATATGGCCTCACTTCAGACACTGAACAAATTCATCATCATTTCTACCAATGATCGAAACAGTGCTGCTTGTGGGCTTGCTGAATTGAGCAATCTCAACAAACTCCGAGGATGTCTGAAAATCGAGGGGCTCGGATATGCAGTGGATGTAGCTGAGGCTAGAAAAGCGGAGTTAAGAAAAAAGATCAACCTCTCTGATCTTGAAATGGATTTCAGCCCTCTGATCAAGAATGCTAGCCAAGATGCTGTGATCGAAGCTCTTGAGGCACCTGAGGATCTTCATTCATTGCAGATAACTTCGTTCGGTGGTACTAAGCTTCCTAACTGGATAACGAAGCTAAGTAATCTGCAAAAACTCTTCCTACAGAACTGCCAAAACTGCAATACTTTGCCCTCTTTAGGCATGCTGCCATTGCTTGTGACACTCCATTTGGAAGGCTTGCATGCTATAAAAAGCCTCAGTCTCGAGTTCTTGGGGTCTCCTGTCATCAGCAACCAGGACAGCTTGGTGAATGGAGGACCCGCCACATCAGCTGCCACGTCAACCTTTCCGAACTTGAAGAAGCTGAAGCTTTCGAAGATGGAAAGTTGGCAAGAATGGGAAGTGAGTATAAATGCAATGCCTCGTCTCCGGTGCTTGAAGATATCACAGTGCAGCAAGGTGAAGGCGCTGCCGCCTCTCCTCCTCAGCGGGTCACCGTTGAGGAAGCTGAGGATTGATAACTGCCCCATTCTGCATCAGCTCTACAACAAGGAGAAAGGGGAGCTTTGGAGTGAGATTTCACACATTTCAAAAGTTAGAGTTTCTTGAAATGAAAGTTGTGCAAATGAGAATGTGTGTGCTGATGTTATTTATTTTTGTGTGATTTTTCTTAGTTGTTATGTTCATTGTTTATATAGTTTGATGTAATAAGATACATAAAGGAGAAATTGTAGATATGATTTAAATTAGTGATTCAAATGTTGAGGTTGTGTATGGAGAAAGAGGCAAAGGGAATCAATATTCAGCATCTGTGTATACCTGATGTTCCTCTTTTCTTTCTATTTGCCATCTTTCCTTTGAAATCCTCATTTCCTTTTTAATTAATTAATTGAAATTAATATAAGTTATTTTTGTAAAGAGAGCTCATAATTTTTTATATAATATAATTCAAGCATTTTATTTGATTGGGGATATATAGCAAAATGTTGTTTTTAGACCCCTCAGATATTGGATACATAAGATAAAAGTTGACATGTCAACAACCCATTGGGTCACAACTCACAAGTGAACATAAAAACATTATACTTAAGTTGAACAATGTGGTAATAAATTGACATGAAAACCAAACAATCTCAACCTTCCTCAAGAAGAATAAATGTAACTATGAAATTTCATTATCAAAGTATTAGTTAAATAGTTTGCATTGAGAATCAAGACAATATCAGTATCATGTTAATGTCTTATGTAATAGGTATCAGATTTGAATTATCCGTGACGCGATCTTATACTTTAAATTTAATCTTAAAAACAAGATGTACAATTAATTTTTAAAATTAACCCTAATCATTATTGGTGGATTGCGATGTAATAATGAATGTTGTATGATAGGAAGATGCTTCTTGAATGATTGATTGAGATTTGCAGGATCAAATAATTAAAAATATATTAAATTGATTTATTTATATGTCATGAATAGTAATAATTCGAGTGCACTCAACCTGTTGAACATGTGGGGTAGTATTATATTAGATGAAAATGTATTTATCGAATATACTATAGACACAAGTCTCAATCATATAGTAGTTGATTTCACGAGTTGCTTGGAACTTCAAATCTTGCACATACCAACAATTGATTTCTTTTGATACACATTAAATATTTTAATCAAATTTTCTGCAGAGGAGTTTAAGATTAATCATGGTCATGAGCTGTAATTTTGGACCTAATTAGGTTTCACACAGTGCAGGTGCTGTAGTGTGTGTAAGAATTTAGAAGACAAGGAATATAAATTTTTTGGGATGAATAAATAATGCAACCTAAAACCCTTTTAGGCATACTCGTCCACTCCTTTTTAGGCCAAACATTATATTTTTTTTAATATTTGATACAGTGGAGTTAATCACTTAGATTGGGGCACTAAGAACCAAACAATTGTCACCAAAGTATTAATGCTTCTTTTGATTTCTTTTTCATATCGCATTTATTGCATAGATTGTGGCGATTGATGAAGAATTTAATGTTCTCTTTTTTGAGAGATGAGTGTTAGTGAAAAAAAAAAAATTGTGAGCGAAAAATGAGTTGTATATATATTTTCTTAAATTAATAATTACATTATATTTAAATTACATGATTCGAATTCAAATTTTTTGACCGCATGATTACTTTTTACAAATTTATATATGTATCAATGTATGTAGAAATAACGTGCATTAGTTCCGAACCGAAAATCCTCCATTTTCGATTCTAGAACTGTTCGTGTTCGGTTTCGATTTCGAGTGCATATATATATATACTTCGTTTAGTTTGGTTTGGGGACATTTAGGAATGGGAAGAAATGAATGTGAACGTGGCTTTGATAAATTCACATATATACTTAATTTATGAAATTGTGTAGTCAATTTATTTCATTTTCAAACTATTATTTAGAGCAGTGGGGCTCTGGGAAATTTCCCCTTCCAAATAATGCGGTTTCAGACGCATTCTTACATGACCCCTCTAATATATTTAGTTAATAAAATATTAATGTTATTTTATAAAACAAAGTTAACAAACAAATTGTTTGTTTTGAGTTCTTAGATAAGACAATTTGTTATATAAGTAATTTATATTGATTATTATGATAAAATAGTAATAATTGAGGGTATATTTAATAATAATGTTACTTATTTTACAAATAGTTTAAAAATTTTAAAAGGACAAATAATATGAATAGGAGGAAGTATTTTGTAAGGCGAGTATACTAAATTGCTTGTTGAAAAAATAGATATTAAATCTTAATAAGACCATTTGAGATGTCTACATATTGATTATAGCAAAGCTTAATTATTTGAGTGAGAAAGGGTTGAGTGGCGTAGGTGCCATAGTGTCACTCGTTAAAAAAATGAATATATTAAATTTAAATTATATAGTCGCGTCAAATATTAGAATTCAATCTATTATCATTAACATTGAGCTCATTATCACTCATTTTAGACCATTTGAAATCTCGAACTCATTTCCATTTTGTGCTTTATTTTTATTTCTCTTCCTAATTATTTATTTTGGACTTGCTTCAAAGATATATTTTCGTCTAGTCACTCAATAATATGTTTTACTACAAATATAAAATAAAACTTCGTTTTCAATTTATTGTACATCAGCTAGTGTTTTCTGTCTTCCATTAGAAGGTTTATATACTAATTTATTTATCGTAATGTATCAATGTATGTAGTCATGCATATAGTATATAAATGCAAATATACAATATATTTTTAGCTCTGAAAATGATGTGAGCATAGAATAAAATAACATCGAAAACAAAATATACTTTACACACAAAGAAAGACCACAGAATATCGACATTTATTTTAATATAGACGAGACATAAACTATATATATGTCCCATTTCTTATTAATTGAGAGAAAGAATGACTCTTTGAATTTCATTTTCTTTCATTAATTAAAATTAATAATATAAATTTAAGGGAAAAAGACAGCCCCAGCTTGTGTGGTCTTACAGCTTCAATCCTTTGCCTATCAATGAATTTAATTATAAGGAATCTCCCTCCCTATAGCTTAATTATTCTCCAATTAAGAGATCGGTCCATCATATTAAAACACCTAAAAACATCATATCAAGAAACTCACAAATAGTCTTCTACTTTCATTTCATTCACATATTATTTGTTTGTTTCAAAATCGTCTACTCGCACAATACAATTAAGAGTGTCTATTCGGGTATTTCAGGTACCCAATATCCGACCCAAAATACCTGAATAAGATTCGGATACCTGAATTTGATAGCTAAGATCAGATTCAGGTACGTTAAATTTAAGAATTTTGGAGTTGGGTATCCAAAAATTTCAAATAGGATACCTGAATTGACACCCCTGAATACTATCTCCATTGCTTTATATAATTGTAGTCAAATTAGATTCACAAAAAACAATTGTTAAGAAGCTAAAATGAGTTTTCCATCAACTACTAAGATAACTAACTAGTATTACAATGAAAATCAAGTATTTTGGTATTTTTGAGAAAATACTATAGAAGAATAACATGACACATGGCTGGTTTTGATTTGTGAATGACAACAGAAATTCCAAATAATAAGAGAAGAAGAAGTAGACAGCTCTCCAAACACAGATAATGCATTGCTGGCAAATCCACTGCAATAAGGCCATAATTTACATAAACACTATTCTTTGCTGATGTGTAGCACCCCTATCCCCACCACCCCACCTCTCACCGCCAATCATTAAGCCATTTTTCCACTCAATAAAATGCAGAAACGAACTCTTTCCGTTCAATCTCTCTCCACACAAATACACACAGCTCTCTCCTCTACAAATTCTTCCTCTTCTCTACCGTCTTAAAAAGCCCATTGGTTGATGACTGATTGATTCTCTCCTCAACTAGCAATTAGAGAAAAGAGAAGGTTTCTCGCGTTCTCTCTGTTGGATCATTTGGGCTTTTTCTGAAATGTCTTTCATGTATACATTCTTCATACCAGAGGAAGAAGAAGTTGAGTGGGAGAAAGAAAGATAGATAAACAAGACAAAAGATCGATTTTTTCTCTCTATTTCTCGTCCAAATTTCAGCCATATCCCCAAATTTTTGCTCAAGATCATAGGCACAACAACAAGATAGTCAATTTTGATCTTGGATTATAAATCTTGATTTTATTGGCTGGTAAGATCTTCTCCTCGTTTTTTCTTTCTCTCCTAATTTCTGTTTATGTGAATTACCCAGTTCGAAATCCTTGATTTTGATTGTAAAGTTTGTTCCTTTTTCAGAGATGTCGACGAGTGTAATGAACGATTCAATGGTGATGGCGGCGGGGCCCGATGGGCCCTCAACCAACGGGCCAGTGAACGCCAATTCGGGCCAAATGGAGGTGGATTTCGCCAAATGCGATTGCTGCGGGCTCACCGAGGAATGCACCCTCTCTTATATAGAGACGGTTCGCGAAAGGTAATGATTCAAGAATGAGAATTATTACTTGTTTGAATTGAAAGATTTGGTGTATTTTTCTGGAACAATAAATCTAATTTCAAGTCCAAGTTAGGATTTTTAGCTGCATAATATGCGTGCACGAGATCATGAAGGAGTACAATTTACAATTCTGTTAAAACTGTTGATATTCAGATATGGCGGGAAATGGATATGCGGGCTTTGTGCAGAAGCTGTGAAGGACGAAATCGTGCGGTGTCAGAAGCTGATAAGCCCGGACGAGGCGATGGCCCGCCATTTCAGCTTCTGCAACAAGTTTCGGGCCTCCGGGCCGCCTCAGGATCCCACGGTGCACTTGATTCGGGCCATGAGGCATGTCTTGAGGAAGGGTCTGGAAAGCCCGAAGTCGGTGAGGTCAATGCCGTGTAGCCCGACTAATAAGAGGAGGGAGCTCAACTTGGCCCGATCTGAGAGTTGCATGTCCACTTTAACCTTGGTCGATGCCCCTGTGTATTGCGGGTTGGAAGAAGGTTGTGAATGAGGTGAAGGGGTAATATGGTCAAACACCACAACTGTTGCAAAACTAGTGCTTAATTATGAAACATACTTGGTGTTGAATAGAATAAATCATGATATGGAATGAAATGAAATAATAGTAAAATGTTAATTAACCTTTGCTCAATTCAAGCACTAATGTAAGAATATCCGAACATGTTCATGAACTAATTTAATCTGAAGATCAAAATGAAAAACCTTTTAGTAAACCAGTGTGGTTTCCGATCTTATATTGTTTGTGTTCTAATCATATTATTATTATTGTGATGGTGAAAACTTAACTTAGAACTTAGAAATTGATGTGTAGGTTAGCCATTGTCTTTATTAGCTATGCCCCTTTTCTTCAAATCTTAGATTCCATAGAGATATTGTTTAGGTATCCTATTCTTTCTACGCATGCCATCATCACTTAATGCTGATGTTGATTTTCCAAGAAAGAGCACTACAATTTGAAGTTTGAACAATCACAAAGTTTAATTCTCTCAATTATTGAAGGGAGATAGTATATGAAGCTGTTGGGGTTTTTCGACACGAATGCTAGGAAAAAAATCTTTATCTATTGCATGATGAGCATGTGCTTTATTTCATTTCAAAGGTTGGTGCTCTTCACAGCCATAAGCTAACATTGGGGCATCTTGATTTGTGGAATCTTTCTTTTGAACCAACTTTGGACAAATTGCTTCAATAATTTGATAGGGTTTGTACAGAATCATGACTTGGGAAGTATTGTATAATATTGTCTCTGTCAGAACAGAACCTTATGCATTCTGTCAGAGAGACCTCAAGTTTGCAATCTTCTATTCCATTTTTGGGAAGTAATTGGCTTCCAACTATTTCATATTTAATCATTTTAATTGCATCCATCCATGGAAATGGTTAACGGTTTGACCCGACACGGGTTTTAATATTGTGTTTTGACTTTAATGAGGATATGTAGTGAGTGGAGTTAGGGTCTTACTTTATATATAGTGTTAAATTGATTGTGAGTAGTTAGTGGAGTTTGGGTCCCACTTAAAGTGTTGTTTTAAATTGAGTTGTGTGTAGTGGATATGGTTGGTCCACTTACTATAAAAGGAAAGTTTCAAATGTAAACCATTTTCGTGGACATCCCAAAATGGCAAAACGTAAACCATTTTGGTGGACGGAGGGAATATAATATTTCATCTGTCTCATTAAAAGTAATTTAATTTAACCAAAAAACTCTAACATATTTGATCAAAGTAGGTCATCTTTAGTGGAACGGAGGAAGTACTATAATGTATGTCTTGTATATATAATTTTAATTATTGAGTAAAGAGAAAAAAAACGCACCAAAAATGATATCTGAGAACAAAGAACAAATATATGGTAAATTAGAAAGAATAGTTGCTTCTTTTTAAAATAAAATCACTAATGTATGATAATCACACGAGAAGGAAATAAGATCATCAGAAACACCCGGTAACGGTACCGGTACCGGCGCCGGCCCTGAAGAAGAGAAGCATCTAGAAGAAAGGACAAAAGAGCTTGTGAAATGATCGTCGATTAGTGGGTGATGAAGTTGATTGGCATCTATAATTGTCCTTTTTAATAAGGTTAAAAAAATGTGGCCAACTCCCATTTCAATCAAGCATTAATATATACTATTATATATATTTTCTTACACCAAACGTCAATCGTACTTCACCTATCTCCAACGACCCATTTCAATAATGCTATTTTTCAATTTAATCTTCAATTGTAGATTGTTTTTCTATTTAATCCCAAGAATGAAAGCCGCTAGCAGCAAATATTGGTGCCGAAATATTCCATTATATGTGATTCTATTTGATCAAAATTATGATGTGTTATTGACTTTCTTATGATAAATAATACTCATTCCGTTCCTTAAAAAGATGCACCTTTTATCATTTTCGTACGTTTTTTAAAAACATACCCATTCTATTTTTGACTATCTATTACATTTTTTTGTGGGCTTCAATTTTCACTACCATTCAAATCAACTATATTTTATATTTAATAATAATTTTTTGTGGGTCTCAATCTAGACCACCATTCAAATTAATTATTATCTTCATTCCACTTCATTAGTCTCATTCAAATTAATTACTTCTTCAAGTCAACTACATTTTATTAAAACTCGCGCCAAGTCAAATCGTGCATGTTTTTAAGTACGGAGGAGTATAGAGCAGACGAGAGTAGTTGTGATTTAGACCAATACTCTCCAAGTTATTTTACTACTACAGTGTGAAGCATTACAATTGTAATTAATCAAAATTGTGTAATTAACAGTAGCAATACTGACAAATAGATGTAACCTTTAATTTAAGAAAAAAGATTAATATTTTATTAGTCCTTTTCATTTGACAAATTATGTAACTCGCTAGCGAGAACACGACAAAAATAATGCATCTAATTTATGCAAAAAAGTGGTCAATTAAAAGAATTAATACCAATCATGGAAGCATCCCCTCTTATTGCTTTGTAATAGTATATACTTTTCGTTATTACAATATATTTGGTGAACAACTTTTTGAATAGAGAAGGGATGATGAGATGAAATACTTTTCAATTTCTTAATAGTTTACTTTATCTAACTCATAATCATCAATTTGGAGATAATGACAGCGTGGTTAATTAATTTAATCCATAAATAACTATTCCCAGTAAGTAGATATGGGAAGAAGTAAGAATCCACATATGCCAATTTCCAACAATGTTTGACTTTGTTGCAGAATTAGTGTTTAATGATATGTCGATTAATATAAATCCTTCAATTTAGATACAACAGAGAGTCTGAAACTTGGCTTTATTTCATACATGGTTCAACAAAACAGCCATAAATCCTTGCTGCAAGCCAATCTCCAGCATGAGAAATCTGGTCATGAAAATGCTTGCCATGGATTCAGAATTGGAAGCAGCAAAAACTCACCAGCATCTTGACAAGGAAGCATACCTGCCCGACTCGCCAGAGTCAAGCGTGAGGGTTCGTATTTACTATTTACTACCCGAAGTTGATTCCTTGAGCCAGAGGCAGCTCGCTTCCGTAGTTGATAGTGCTGCATAAAGCAACATGTTCAAAGTCAGAAAGGAACACTGAAGGATTAAATGTTCTTCCATCCCTATATAGATGGAAAATGGACACATCTTGTCGCGATTTTGAATAATCATATGTACAGAGGATTCTAATACCAGTGTCAGAATTTATAAGGATTCACAAGAGAAAAACAAGATAGCTTACCAAGTTGAGCGCCTCATGTATTGTTTCCAAGAATCGCTTCCTGCTTCACGGCCGCCTCCAGTAGCTTTCTCACCACCAAAAGCACCGCCAATTTCAGCTCCGTTCGTTGGAATGTTTACATTCACTATACCGCAGTCACTTCCTTGAGGACTGTGTCATCATTTATAGCCAAAGCTTAATATACAAAATATTCAGTAGTTCTTCATATATGATATAGTGTTGAACAGACAAAGAAATAGAGCAGATAAGAGTGTAAACTAAAGCAATTTCATCACTCACCCAATCCATTTGAATATAATTTCAGGTCTGCGCGTGAATATGGAACTGCTTAGGCCTTGAGGTACTGAATTGTTTATTTCAATGGCTTCCTTCAGCGTCTACAAAAAAAGAACGTTTGATACCATTGTAGATTCCAGAACTGGAGAGCTCAAAACTACACTTACCTGAAACTTCATCACATGGAGAACAGGAGCAAACAACTCTTCCTTAACAACCTCAGCACTAGAAGAAATTTCAACTATAGTTGGTTGCACAAAATTTCCATCAGATTCTATAATGCTGCCTCCAACAAGAACCTTTCCTCCCTGCAACACGTTAGCGTATAAATGAAATTATTGAGCTAGAAGAATCCTAAGCAACTGAAAACAGCATGTCATCAAATCAAATTAATATTGAAAAACTTTGCTACAAATTTCTAATGAGAGTAAGGTCAGTGCTGTAGTTTTGTTTTGGAAGAGAATGAAATTCACTCTACTAATTTGATCAACAAGTAATGCGCAAAGATAATTAGATGAATCCAGCCATAACTGAAACGGAGCCAAGCCAGCACACACCTGAGATTTGATTTTCTCGATCCCCTTCACATAATTTTCTCTTGAAAGGGGAGTATGCAGAGGACCAAGTAAGGTACCTTTCTCTAATGGATTACCAACTTTGACTTGTTTGTAGACATCGCATAACCGGTCAAGTACTTTCTGATAAACACTCTCATGGAGAAGCTGCATTTTCAGGGTGATAAAAAAAATGGGTATCAAATATTGACTGCAGACTGCAGAGGAGGCCGTGAAGTATTTATATTACCAATCTACGGCAAGTTGTGCATCGCTGGCCAGCAGTACCAACAGCCGCGAACACAACAGAGCGAACAGCAAGTTCAATATCGGCATCATCCATTACTATTATGGCATTATTGCCACTTAGTTCGAGCAGGCATTTCCCATATCTTTCATTTACTGTCTGTTGAACCATTACTCCCACCTGAAGTTGACAGCACTCGAACAATGATTGGATGTATTAATATGATATGTAGCAATGAGATCAAAGAAAAATCCTGATGCAGAAATCAATACTCACAACATCATGTAAAATAGTAGTTAATAACCAAAACTGATATAGAATGATAAACAGTCATTTGCCTAAATAACTAAGCATGTAAATTGACTGCCACTCACTTCAAAGTACAATTTGTGAAAATAACACATGAACAATAAAATGAGAAAAGAACAAATAAGTCATAATGGAAACTGGAAAGCTGCCAAAAAGTTGAAGTTTAAAATGTATTGAAAAGAAAAGAAGAGTTTATCAAACAAGAAGTTTTTGCATGATGGAAGTAAATGAAATTAGTTCACCAAATTTAGAAACAACCTTAAATGCTCTTAGACTCCTTTGGGGAAGTCATAAGTACATAAAGTATATTACCTTTGAACTCCCAGTGAAAGAAACTAGAGGAATGCGGGAATCTTTTGCTATAGCTTGACCAATTTCAGCACCTCCACAAAATGATGTGAAAATTGCTCCAGGTAAATTGTTTTTCTCCAGTACGCCAGCAATTATCTTTGTCATAGCTATGGTAATGAGAGGTGTGGTTGGCGCCCCTTTCCTGAAGATTTTTATACAATTATGCAACATTCTGATTTACGTACTAGTGCAAACAATGCTATCAAATGAAAAATGAAAAGTATTTATAATTATGATTGGTACTTAATAAATAAGTAGTAATATAGGTTATAGCATAGAGGATGACTCACCACACAACAGAATTTCCACAAACTAGAGCTAAGCATGCATTCCATCCTATAATCACATACCAAACTTTTTTAGTTTCTGTAATATAATATGAAAGAAGTTTCCAAGTCTTGGCTACTACAAACTTTATAATGCCAAACGTCACAAATACTCACCAAGAACAGCACAAGGGAAGTTGAAGGCTGTAATTACACCAACTATCCCTAAGGGATTCCACATCTGTTCAATGATAGGATGCATGAATATCAAATATGGTGAAGATTACAATACCCAAATATGGTGAAAATTTACCTCCAACATCATGTGATTAGGTCCTGTTAGATGGCAACCACAATTGACAAACGTTAGTTTTTGAAAAAATCACACAAGTGAATAAGATTGTCTACATGATTCCAAGCAATTTGAAAACCAAAATTTATATAAAAGAAATTGATAAAAGTGAGAAGGAATGCTATTAAGCTTACGTTCAGAAGGAATAACCGATCCATTTAGCTGACGGCTTAATCCCACAGCAAAGTCACACATATCAATTATTTCCTGCAATAATATTTCCCCAACAAAAGAGAATAAGTTAAACATTATCTTTATATTTATCAAAGTTCATAGAAAACAAGATCCAAAGGAAATAATCCACAGACATGGATATGACGACTCAAAAAAATGCTTGCTATTTTATTTTGCCAATTTTATAGATTTTAAGAAATTGAAGATTTGAAGTGCCATAAATAGAGCAGATCTTTCAATACTTTACACTAGCACATTGCAATTTCATGATTGATTAAGTTTCGCTTGATGTGATTATGGTCTTGATAGATAAATGTTGTAAAAGATGAGGTACATGCAAGGGAAAAAAGTCTAAAAAGAAATATCCAAATTCTTCGTATTTTTGTGAGCTAAACGTAGTCAGAAAAACTACTGAAAATCTATTTGATTGGCCTTTCCTGTGATGCAGCAACTATTTAGAGTGCCTTGTGGCTGCCATTTAAATTTAAGGATCATTTACACATCCGCTGATCTGAAGAGTGATAAATACTTCGCAACCAAAAAACTAATAAACCTTTTGATTGTATATTCCTTTTTCTTTCTGAGTGGAGTGGCATCAAGATTAACTCAACAGCGCAATGTAAGGGAAAATTCCAAAAGCATATAATACATGACAGATGGCAATCAGATTATGGCTAGTCTTTTTGTTGTTAACTATTGACAAGCCAAGGTCTCTGCTTTAAACTTCTCTATGTTAACTTGCATTACCATTAAAGAAATAATCATGCTAAAATGTTAGGTCTTCGAAATCAAGTTTTGGCAGGAGCAGCAAACAACATTCAAATGAAAATAAGAAGACAGTGATGTGATAACAAAATGAATAAGAATATGGAAGAAAGGTATTACACAAATGTTAAACTCCCACATTTAAAGACAAACCTGCACTTCCCCTATTCCTTCAGCAAGTATTTTTCCCATTTCAAGAGAAACAAGCCGGCCGAGGTGATGGAGTTTGGTTCTCAGTGCATCACCAATTTGCCTAACAATTTCACCTCTCTTTGGTGCTGGAATCTGAAACAAGACGAGACATCATATATAATCCTAAAAACCATTTCCTGTAGAAAAGCAGTAAATGCATCAAACAAATTAAAGACAAAAAGAAATGGGTCGTGACTCGTAATTGTTATCTTGGTAAAGCAATTAAAATTAACCTGCATCCATATCTTCGTAGCATCGGCACATGCTTGCATGCCCTCTTTATAATCTTGAATGGATGCTTCAGAAACTTCGGCAATTGGCTAAACCAATAATAATAATAATAACGCATCAGAAATCATATCAGTCTTCAACCACATAATGGAAGTGGGAAATGAAATTTGGAAAATAATCTCAAAATATTGCAACATCATGATCCAGCTTAAGAAAAAAACTAGGAAAAAAAAGAGAAGCTTGTATCTTAATTATATGCAGAACTATTTAGTTTGAATCCATACAGTTCATCTCCAAAATTTTCATTCTCTTCACAGAGATTCTCAAAATGCACCACTAAAAAATCTGAACTGCCATCATTCTCAGCGAAAATAGACGAATAATGGTCAGCCTGATTTCATGTAGTGATGCATTTATGCCGAATGCTAATCCACCCAAAGCAATTTCAAATGCAGCATGATGCATCAATCATGACCAGCCATTATTGAAACACCATAAGCATGCCTCAAACTAACCAATTCTAAAACAGCTCAAAGCAAAAAAAAAAGTTAGAAAAATAATTAAAAAATCAGCTGAAGAACCTGATTATCAGCTGGATTGACAGAAGAAACCACGGGCCCGCTCCCTTGCCAAACTCCACTAACATAGCAGCCCGAGTTCCGCGGCCCGAGCCCGATCTCCTTCAAGAACTCGTACTCCCTCTTGGCGAAACTCATTTCTGCAAATTCAGAAATCACACGAAAATCAAACCCAAATTGTTCACACGTTGAGGAAAAAAAGAAAGAGAGCTAAAGCACGCGAGTGAGGGGCATTAGCGATGCATAGAGCCGGTTGTACCGTGAGCAGGGGAAGTAGTACTCAGTTCGGACATTGGGATAGAAAAATGGATCAGGACTTACAGTGAGATAGGATTGTAACGGTATAAATGGTGATCAACGAGGAGAAGAAGAAGAAGAAAGGAGTAGTAGTAAAATAGGAAGAGGCGTGTTGGTTGTGAATTCTACGTTCTAATTTTACTTTTATCAAATATTTAAATTATTGAGACTTTAATTCAATGTCAATAATGTAATTTACAATAAAGAAAAATCACAATAAATAGATAAAAATCATTCTTAATCGATTACCCATACATTATAATTTGGTCACGTTCAGATTTGACTAGTTTAACTAACCAACTTCAGTAGGTAAGTTGGAACAAGGTTTTATCAAATACAGATCAATATTTGAACAATTATTCGAATAACTTACTATAACTTGATTGTAAATGTTTCTTCTTCCATCGTGTCTTTACACATAATTATTAGTTAAATTACGTTAGCATATGTTGAAAACGATGAGAACTAAATTTTCTATAAGATTGGAGTTTTGTGCATACTCACAAGACACTAGTATATTAGGTCTTTGATAGCAAAGTTATACTATTGCCATTTTAGTCCCTTGAAAATGGTCTGTATTCAAACTTAGTCCAAATGATAAACAAATAATTATCAAATAAATATCCACTTCCTTTAAATTAAGGAAAATGCTAACGTCCCTTTTTCTCATTTCTTATTTCAATAGTTGGAAACACCCATTATCAATTTTGTTGTGTTCGCGACAATAAATTGACTACTATTGCTAATATATTTACAAGTAGAAAGAACTTATTGCATCATAGCCAATGCAATTCTATCTACTTTGAATGATTAAAAATTTGCTAAGAGTACTTCGTTCGAAAGTAAAATATTGATTGATATTTCAAAAGTAATTTTTTATTTAAAAATTAATTAATTTTAATGAAACGGTCGAAAAAAAGAAGCTGACCGGTTTCTGAGTCATATAATAAGTTTCAATTGTCTCAAAATTAAGAATATTGAGACAAATTAATAGTTAAGCATTATTGAGGGAGAAAAGTGAAACATTAGAAAAACTAAAAATCCAAGTTTATATTCCGGAAGTTGAAAATCAGTTGTTTTCCTTTTCCGAGAGAACCAACATTTTGATCGTACAAGCAAAGCGATACGCCCATTTGTTTTCTGATTCAGCTCTACAATTCATTTTCTGAACCCTGGTTCCCAATTTTTAATACCTTAGTTTAGTTAATCAAGAACCGTTTTTTATTCTTTTCTTCTTTTGGGGTATGATTTTATGGACTAGGGTTTAAGCTCCTCAGAATTGAGTCCTGGTATTGTTATTATTGGTTTAGAATGATTTAATACTTGCTGTATAGCTGCAATTTTATGTGTAACTAGAGGGGGAGATGAGGCAATGCCATTTATTTTACGGCAGAAAAACTCCTCGATTTCGAGGGTTTTTCAATGGATTATGTGCCCTACTTTTGATCATTATGTTTTACAATCATGGGGATGTATTGCCGAATCCAAGTATAGGGCAATCCTCATTGTCGTCGATCGTGGAATTGAGCTCAAGAGGCGATTTTTCTGGATTTAGGAGGAGAATGGTTGAACTGAGTGTAGATTCCAATGTTACTGTAAATGGAACTGGGTCGAACAACATAGATAGTGGCCAGCCTGAGCTTTGTCTGGGGTTGCTCGATCACGAGGGGTACAATAATAGCTGTGAGTTCTTGAAAGCGCGACCTCAGTGCAGATTGGGTGGGTTTCTTGACTACCTAACGTTCTACTATTGCAATTGCAATGGGAGCCCTTGGACTTTCTTGCTGTTCGCTGCTTGGCTTACTGCATTGTTCTATCTTTTGGGCAACACTGCAGCTGATTATTTCTGTTGTTCGTTGGAGAAACTTTCTAGTTTGCTGAAGCTTTCTCCGACTGTTGCTGGGGTTGCCTTGCTTCCACTTGGAAATGGTGCTCCTGATGTATTTGCTAGTATTGCAGCCTTTTAAGGTACTGGAACTGGAGGAGTGGGACTTCATAGTGTGCTGGGAGGAGCGGTGTTTGTTACTTGCATTGTTGTTGGTGCTGTTTCCCTTTGTGTAGCTGATCAGGATGTTCAGATTGATAAGAAGTGCTTTATAAGGGATATTGTGTTTTTCATTTTTACGCTTATGTCCCTTGTCTTGATCTTGATTGTTGGAAAAGTGAATGTTGGAGCCACCATTGCTTTTGTGGCTATTTATGTAGTGTATGCATTTGCTGTTGCTGCTAATGAGATTTTGAGGAAACAAGTGCAGAGGCTGAAATTGGATGTTGTTACCCCTTTGCTTCCCGTCAGAGGAAGTGTATTTTTGGGAGGTCAAGACGATGAATCTGCATTTAACTCATTGCTTGAGCTTGAAACCCACAGTGATGGAGGCCAGGCTCATTCATCCTTACCACAGTGGATGTGGGCCTCAAATGTGGCAATATATTCAAACCAAGTCATGAAGATTCCTGATGGTGACAAAAACTTGTGGGGATGGAATGAAGAAGACAGAGATACAGAACACCAGTCTCTCTCATGTTCAAAGTTATGTGCGCTTATGGAGCTGCCTTTGACAATTCCAAGGCGACTCACAATCCCCTTAGTACAGGAGGAGAACTGGTCTAGGGTATATGCTGTGGGCTGTGCTTTGTTTGCACCAATTCTTCTTGCATGCCTATGGAATACACAAGACAACCTTAATCCTCAAAGTAGAATAGTTTCATACATCATGGGTATTTCAGTTGGTGTCGTGCTCTGTTTCTTTGCATACAAGCATACAAGGGCAGAACATCCACCTCGAAATTTCTTGCTCCCATGGGTGTTGGCAGGTTTTCTGATGAGTATAGTGTGGTTCTATATGATAGCAAATGAGCTTGTGGCTTTGCTTGTTGGATTAGGTATGATTCTAGGTGTTGACCCTTCCATCCTTGGAATAACTGTATTGGCTTGGGGTAACTCAATTGGTGATTTGGTTTCAAATATTGCACTGGCCATGAACGGTGGGGCAGGCGTGCAGATTGCTACGTCCGGATGTTATGCTGGTCCCATGTTCAACACTCTTATTGGGTTAGGCATCTCGATGCTGCTGGGAGCATGGTCTGAGAAACCTAATTCCTTCTCTATCCCACAAGACTCGAGCTTGTACTACACTTTGGGGTTTCTATTGATTGGACTTATTTGGGCACTTGTTATCTTGCCCCATAACGACATGCGTCCTAGCAAGATACTTGGAGCAGGGCTCATCGCAATTTATACTACGTTTCTCTCTGTTAGGATTGGATCTGCTATAGGCTTTCTCTGATTGGCTGCATTGGAGTGGTTTCATTAGACTCATTACAGCAGTTAGATTGTACATGTGCTGATTTCTTGACCCAAAGAAAAGTTGTGACCTGAATCTGTATTTTTGTAAATGATCAGGGAGATGGTAGCTTGTTTGGGTTCGTCTTGATTTATAAAATACAGTTGACACACTTTCCAAATTCCATATACTTAGTTTGAATTCGCCCACATGGTTATTTCACTCATTTTAGTGCTCTGCATCCTGCTTGTGTTAGAACTAAATACAGTAATCCCTTCTCTTTTGCAGAGATCTTCAAGTGAGGGTAATTTGCTCCCAAAACCTGTGAGTTGTGATGTACTGATATTCAACAATCACTTAATATGCACTTCTTTATAATTTAATTTCTTAATTATTCTGGTCTTCTTATTTTTTTGATTAATTAATTAACCTTAAAATCACGGTTTTAGTGCAAATCTCGTCCTAATATTGCGTATATTTCTAGGCGTATCAATGAACAGTTCTACAAGCAACACTAGAATCTTATTGTCAGTAAGTTATAATATGGATATAATTGAAGTGAAAGCACGTGCTATGTAGTTAATCACGTGAGCTAAATTATACTCCTATTCTTGTTATGCGTATAATAAATATATAAAACAAAGTTGCATTATTAATTATATATTATTACCCATACAACTACCTCCCCATCAACCCTTATCCACCCACACATCCTACCTACCCCTTTTGTCATTGGCAAATCGCAATGGTGGTTGTGACATAAATTAATGTTAGTCCATTTCTATTTTTCTTTACCCTTCATCAAACAAATAATTTTTTTTCTAGTATGGGTACGAAAGACCGTATTAAAAAATAGATTTCATCAACAATTTGATCCATTAAGATAATCAAACAAGTGGACCAATAATCGACATAACCTTGGTTTTCATCTACTCTTGCAAAATAATGGTTTTATTTTATTAACATTAACAAATGAGTATTACATCAAATTAGTGAGTACTTTTTTTTCTTGCGTACAATTGCGACTTTTTTGTTATTCATATTGCTGTAGTTGTAACTTGTAAGCGATTGATACGCATAATAATTGGGATGTATTAGTGATATAGGAGTATGACAATTAGGTGATAATACACAATATATAGGTTTTTTCTTATTATGATCATATTGTAGTTTGCAATTATTAAATTATTAATACATACAAGGAAGTCCATATTTTTCTTAAACCCTAAGATATGGGAAAATACGAGAATCTCATACATACATAAAAGCAAAAAAAGGCCCATGCCCCAAAGAAATCCGTTGTGAAATTACATTAGAGTATGGGCAAGCAATGCATTATTGCATTATTGATATATGAAAACAATAAAAAATAGAAATAAATATCTGGGAAAAACGAACGAGAGCGGCAAACGTGGCCCAATAGAAACCCAGCGATGCTAATCTATTCCCATTTTATAGGCTCCCTATATCGTCACTGAATATTCATTCACTCTCACCGCACACAAAATGAAGCCTCCGCCTACTACTGTCTTACTCTCTCTCTACTTCACTCTCTCTCTCTTCCTCCTCCCCTCCTCCGCCGTCTCTTCCCACGCCCAGGAGACCTTCATCGTCCATGTCTCCCACTCTCACAAGCCCCTCACCTTCTCCACCCATCGCTACTGGTACTCCAGCATCCTTCGCTCCCTTCCGCCGCACAGCCGACCTGCTAAGATCCTCTACACCTACGAGCGCGCTGTGCGCGGATTTGCTGCTCGTCTCTCCGCTGACCAGGCAGACGCTCTCCGTAGAGTCCCCGGCGTCGTCTCCGTCGTTCCCGACGAGATTCGTCATATTCACACCACTCGGACTCCGAAGTTTCTAGGGCTTGCCGATTCGTTCGGTTTGTGGCCGAATTCCGACTACGCTGATGATGTCATAGTCGGAGTTTTGGATACCGGTATCTGGCCGGAGAGGCCGAGCTTCTCCGACGAAGGTCTTGGACCAGTACCGGCGCGGTGGAAGGGGAAATGTGCGGATTATCCGGATTTCCCTGCGACTTTGTGTAACAAGAAGCTCATCGGTGCGAGAGCTTTTTACTTAGGACACGAAGTTGCGCAAGGTGATTTGACGGAAGAATCGAATGATCATTCGAATTCCCCTAGGGATACGGAAGGCCACGGCACTCACACGGCGTCGACCGCCGCTGGTGCCGTCGTGGCGAACGCGAGTTTGTTCGAATATGCCAAGGGTGAGGCTAGAGGCATGGCTATCAAGGCGAGGATTGCGGTCTACAAAATTTGCTGGACGTTTGGATGCTACGATTCGGATATTTTAGCTGCCTTTGAGCAAGCGATCGAGGATGGAGTCAACGTGATCTCCCTTTCTGTCGGAGCTAATGGCTACGCTCCGCAGTACGACCGGGATTCCATCGCGATCGGATCTTTCGCAGCCACGGAGCAAGGGATCGTAGTGTCGTGTTCCGCTGGGAACTCAGGACCTGGTTCGTACACTTCTGTGAACATCGCGCCGTGGATTTTGACCGTTGGAGCTTCTACTCTCGACCGCGAATTTCCGGCCGATGTGGTTCTCGGCGATGGCAGAGTGTACGGTGGCGTCTCGCTGTATTCCGGCGATTCACTCGGTAACGAATTGCTACCCTTGGTTTACAGCAAGGATTGTGGAAGCCAGTACTGCTATACCGGCAAACTCGATCCATCCAAAGTCGCGGGGAAAATCGTGATCTGTGATCGTGGCGGCAACGCGAGAGTGGAGAAAGGAAACGCCGTCAAAGTCGCCGGAGGAGCCGGCATGATCATGGCGAATCTCGACGAGTCAGGCGAAGAACTCCTCGCCGATGCGCACTTCATTCCGGCTACAATGGTGGGGGCAACCGCCGGTGACAAAATCCGAGCTTACGTGAGCTCAGATCCAAACCCAACCGCCACGATTGTATTCAAGGGTACAGTCATTAGCACCTCGCCCTCGGCCCCGCGCATCGCCGCATTCTCGAGCCGCGGCCCAAGCTACCGCACCGCCGAGATTCTGAAGCCCGACGTAACAGCCCCGGGCGTCAACATCCTCGCCGGCTGGACGGGATACATCGGTCCCACTGATATCGAAACCGATACTAGAAAGGTCGAATTCAACATCATATCCGGCACATCGATGTCGTGCCCCCACGTCAGCGGCTTGGCGGCGCTGCTAAAAAGCGCTTACCCGGCGTGGACACCGGCGGCGATTAAATCGGCACTGATGACCACAGCTTACAATGTGGACAACACCGGCAAGAATATCACCGACCTCGCCACCGGCGAGGAGTCCAACGCCTACATACACGGGGCAGGCCATGTTGACCCGAACAGGGCGCTGGATCCGGGTATGGTATACGATTTGGAAACGGTTGATTATCTGGGATTCTTGTGCACAATTGGATTTGATACGAAGAAAATTTCGGTTTTCTACAAAGACGCTTCTTCGTTGGATTGTGAAGCATTGGGATTCAAGAATCCTGGGAACTTGAATTACCCTGCGTTCTCGGTCGTTTTCAGCGGCGGCGAGAGCGTGGTGAAGTATAAGAGAACAGTGAAGAATGTAGGGAAGGCTGCGGCAGCGGTTTATGAGGTGGGAGTGGCGGCGCCTCCAGGGGTGGAGGTGAGTGTGTCGCCGAGTAAATTGGTGTTCAGTGAGGAGGTGGAAGTGCTCTCTTACGAAGTCACGTTCAAGAGCAACGTCAACGCGGTGGATGCTGTCGGATTTTCAATTGTGGAGGGTGCCAAGTCCTCATTCGGGTGGTTAGAGTGGACCGATAGCGGCAATCACAGTGTGAGGAGCCCAATCGCTGTGCTTTGGAAGCAGAATGCGGCGGGGGCAGCAATGTGAAGTTGATGGCAGTGGACAGAGCTTAAATTATCGACTGAAAGGTGGGTTAGATTGTGAAGGTTCTCTCTCTGGCTTTGCTATTGCTAAGTAGAAATAGAGGGACAAGATGCTTTTGCTTGTTTAGGGGTCTATTGTTCTTGATCTTGTTTGTAAAATAAGGATGTAAACAAATGGAAGCTTAGCTTATTTGCTGAATCCGAGATTCTTGAGCTTTATGGCAGATGATGTACTTAGGTCTATTGCATTTGCAATGCTACGAAACTCAAAGTTTCCAGTTTCTTTTCACAATCTTCCCGGTTTTTGTCTCTGGACTGAACTTTCAAATTTCCATTACCATTATCTGACTACACCGGAATTGGGTTTCATAAATGGGAACTTAAAAAATCTTATGACATATCATAAAAAAAGAAATTTTCCAACTTAACAAGAAGTCGCTTTGGCCGAGTGGTTAAGGCGTGTGCCTGCTAAGTACATGGGGTTTCCCCGCGAGAGTTCGAATCTCTCAGGCGACGTTCTCTTTTTTATTTTTGTTTCTTTGTTTTATTCTCCCAACATTGTAGACTAGTAGTATATGAGAAAAGCCCATAATACCCAATAAAGTTAGAACTATTTATATCATTTTAACTCTTTGGGGCCCCCAATACTCAATTAATATTTGTTAGCTAATAAGAGCATCCCCAGTAGAGCCACATCTGTTTCTTTTCATTTCTTCTTATCAATATACTTTTATCAAATTGTAGTCTAATATAGACCATCGGTAATGAGATTTTAACATAATACATTCTGTCTCGTTATTAAATATTCTAGCACAAGACCAACACAAAACACACTATATTTGATTATTTTTTGTAATCACGGTAATTTAAATCTTGATTTAAAAAAAAAAGCCAAATGAAGTCTCCTAACTCCTAAATGTTTCAGTTACGAACTCTAATATAAAATCAAAACATCTTTGGGAATGACCGAATCAGCCTGAATGCAATAAGAGCATTCCTAGTAGAGCCTACCATATTTTGAGAGCTTCTTACAAAAATTGTAGTGGATAACTCCTGTTGTCTTTTACATACTCAAACATTTAACTAGATAAATAATCATATCATGTAATCGTTATAATTTCCTTTAATTAATACTTGAGTTCACCCACATGGAATAAAACAGACTAAACGTTTAGAAAATGTGGAAATTCATATTAAAGTAAGTTTGCTCTGTTACCAAAACTGCAATATTCATCCCTTAAAATAGTAAAATTATTTTAATCAATTGGATAAAGTTTGGAACTTTTCATGGCCTCAGCTTGACCTTCATTATTTATTATTATTGCCCACACTTATAGACAACGCACGCGTCCCTTTATTTGTGCTTGCTAGACAAACATATATAAGTAGGTATAATAAGTGGATAAAATAGGACTACTTTATTAATTTAATCACTGAAATACTAAAATATATTCCATAAATGAGATAACATTGTTAGTGTACCAAAGGAATATGGATAAAAATAGGGATGAGATGAATTGGTTAACTCCCTATTTACAATAAAAAAAAAATCGACCATTTAATTCTTTTTATAAGATAAAAAGTTCAAGAAGTTATGACAAAAGTCACTTGAATCATAGTCTTTTGAGCTTTCTATCTCATGAGTTTAAATTATATGTAACATATATCTATAGATGAATACTACTTTTTATATTATTATATATACCATTCCTCTGGATATGAGTAGTAAAAGAAATTGATTTTTGTTTTCAATTTCCTAAAAAAGTGACGATTTTCCATAGAAGAAAACGATATTATATCGGACTATAGAGTAAAAGGTCTTACCCATTAATAACATTATATATACTACAAAATAACAAAACAAAAGAAGAGATCAAATGACAAAATGTGTTCAGAAACTGATCCCCTCAACAAAGAGAGCCTCATCAAGAAGGGCGCGGCCACGTGGTTCCGGTGGAACCTCGGGCGGAGGCGGCGGAGGCTCCCAATAGTGCGGCTGGGAGGGAAGAAGGGCCGGCGAGAGTTGTTCCTTGCGAGGCTTTGCAAGAAGGCGAAGGTGAAGTGGGAGAGGTTCAAGCATTTGAGGATGGTGAAAAAGGTGAAGAATTACTACAAATCTCTACTGAAGGATATGATGGAAGAGAGCGGGACAGGGACAATTGAGTCATTTCAGCGACGGTTGCTTCTAGAAACTTCATTTGCCGCCCTTCCTGCTATGGGCCTCTCCCTCTCCTCAACGCTAATTTCATTACCCCTCAAACAATAATTAAACGTTTGTGACTCACTAAATATATATATATATATATATAGTCGAGTAAGAGTTGCTGAGTTAGCCTTTCTTACAAATCGTGTTTTCTTTTTTCATTTTAATAATTACTCCACTAATATATGCTAATGAAATAGAGGAATATATCGTCTGATTTTATATTTTGGTCGATCGACTAATTATAACCTTTTTCTCCCTTTTAACTTATTTCCGTTTCACATTATTAAAAGAAATCTGGGAATGCATCTGAATCTCATAATCTTATATATGTTGCAGAAAATCTGATAATCCCATATTTCTATTTGATAATTTGAAAGATACGTATATCGTCAGTTTCTAAAACTAGAAATATGCATTTTCCTTTTTAATTTCTGTGTTGAAAAACACCACATCTTTAAAATAAATAAAAGTTGAGGAGTATTTTGTATTTTACAACAATGTTAAAAGGAATATTTGCATATTACCCGATAATCGCGGGTACTCGACCCTAATGAGAGTGGGTTTGAGAGATATTTAGTATCCATTTAGTTCGTGGGTATGAGTATGAATATTAACTATCCATACCCGCGAAATCCATATATCCGCGAAAATTTACCTACGAAATACCCATGAAATATCCATAAAGTATCCATAAAAAAACCCGCATATCCACATAATATTAACCATATTTATCTATTTTTTATATCAAATTATATATGATTCTCATCAAAAATTATATCTAATATATTTTAATATTAAAATTATATATTTTAGTGATGATAGATACCCACAAGTGGTGGGTACCCGATAGGTGACGAGTTTACTGGTACCAATGAATGGTGAACATGTGCGGATAGTAGGTTTAAGTAAATTTAATATTTATTTAGTTTATAAGTATGAATACCTACTGTCCATATGTGCCCCACCGTCACCCTAATTTTAAGGATGTATAATAATCGGTGGTGGCAGAGCATTTTATACGGGCTCAATAATTTCTTAATTTTATTAAGAGACTATTTATAATATGTGGGTGTCAAGATTCAACAAAGATTCAACAGCCTAATATATTCTAAGTGGGCTTTCACCTAAAATTGTTATGTTCGACACTATTATTTCCTATAGACCCATAGATAAAATTATAATGAATAATAAAGGTCGCATAAAATTCTGAATTCAAGACTGCTCTTATTTAGTCATTATAATTAAATATTGCCACAAATGAAAACATACAAATAAGCGTGAAGAAATAGTAAACACAGCACACCTTGATGAAGATTAAACAATTTTACTGTAACCACGTTATTAACAAATTATTGGACTCTTTAATTTAATTTTTGTCATTTTATGGATAATCTGGCAATGAAATGTATAACGTGGATGCGATAAGCACATGGAGAAAGGATTTTTTTATAAATATTCTAGCACATTATTACACTGACAAAAATATACTATAACTCTTCGGATTAAGCTAATCATATAACATTTATTATTATATTTTATAGGATGTTGATACGTGCATGATTAATAGTTTGAGATTTGAAATATGTGTTTTCTTTAAATGTACATGTTGAGATATAAGGGTGGATACACGATGTATAAACACGGTGTTGTCCCGATGTTGGCAGAACACTAGCGGTTATAAGTTTGTTAGCAGCTCATGTAACTACCATTTGAGAGTTATTCTGTTTTGTATATGTATCCATTTCCATTATTGCATTTCAGCAGCATTAGCAGCATTAGCGTGGGTGAGAAGAAGAGAGTTAGAGAGTTGGGTAAACAACTAATCTAGTGAGAAGCAAGAAAGAGTGTGGGTAGTTACAATAGAGAGATTGGGAGTTTCTTTCTTGGGAGTGATACACCATACATTCTTGTAATTCTTGTGATCTTCTTCAAAGCAATAATACTGATTCTCTTTGCCTCCGTGGATGTAGGATCATATTGATCCGAACCACGTAAATCGTTCGTGTTATCTCTCTTTTGTGTGAGTTGTGTTGCTGGGGCATTTCATCAAACATCTGGGCCGCATTTGTGTTCTTGGTTATTTGTTCATCAATTTCGACAGTACATAGCATAGATCTGAAACTTTAATCATATCATGCATCATCATATAATTTAATATGAGATATAACACCATATTTAAACTTAGAAAGAGCTAATAAAATCTATATTAGTACAAATAGTTTTAATATAATATTCGATATAGGAATGGAAGTAACCACACCAATAAATTTGTTATAACATTTAATTCTATTGAGCCTATTCAATTTGGAATTATGTTGATGAAATATTGAAAAACCAAACCTACTCACAAAACAATCTGAATCATGATATTTTAATTTCCTTTTGTTGGATTAATTGATTTTGTTTTGGTTGATTTGATTTAATTTTGAAATCTCATGTTTTCTGAGTTACTGTTGTAGCCCCAATTAACAGTGATCATTATTAGTTTCGACAAATATAATTAGCAAGGAAAAAACTATATTAATGCCGACCAAAATTAAATTGTAGTCGCCAAGAAAACGCATTTTCTTCTAAAAGAAATTGTAATTACCAGTTTAATTCTTTGGTCATTTTTGGTTAATGTGAACAGGCTGCTGCAGCAATATTTTTATTATAGTGATAGACGAATAATGGTATCATTTAAAATTTTATTGGACGGTGTTATGTATACTTACAAATTACAATTGTTAGTAAAATGAAATTAAGTCGATCGTAGTTTAGGACCATTATATATATATATACACATTATAACGTCTCTGTCAATATATATAGTCAGTAATTAATGTCTGTCACGAATTGCGTGGCTTATGAAATAAATGGTCGGAAGTTTGTACACTTTCTCACTAACTAACACGTACTAATAAGTTTAATATGGAGAGTGATTTTTTTTTGAACGCGCCGGCATAAATAAATAAATGTAAAAATACCATAAACTTATTGTTTAAAGTGTGTACGGCCATAAAAGACTAAGTCTACGTACATGAAATGAAATAGTCATTTTGCAAATATTGTGTGTTGACAATTTTGTTTCAACGTCCCATCATTTCTTAAACTATATATATTCCAACATTCATATATGTAATCATATATTATATTTTTCATATATATATATATACATCATTTTTAAATCAACTTTGAATTGCTTAATTATAGTTGACAATGGTGACCTGCCCTCATGGTTCATAGTCATAGATGAACTCCACGATTTTATTTTATTATTATTTTATTGAATGGGAAACATAGAACAAATTAAAGAGTCAATTTTCAATTTCAGGAACTAAAAGGGTTTAGTTTGACAAAACTCTCACTGGTTTTGACTTTTGACTGTAGGTAGTTATTTAAATATCTCCATAGGTCGGATTAATTGCATTACCTAAATATACTTTTTTTTTTTAAATATATTTATATAAGAGAATAGTTATACGTGGTCTCCTTGTGTACGTAAGAATGTTATTTTCAAGTCATTGGGAGTGCTTAAATCCCTAATTATTTTCTACTTTTTACAAGTTAATTAGATCTAATTACGTGATATATATATATATATATATCATTGTGTGATGCTCATTCAGGCACCAAAAAGATCATTATAATTATTGTTATTAGGATTAATAGATAGGAACAATAATTCTATAATTTTAAACAACTTTTTAAATGTTAGGTTCAAAAACACCACTTTTGTTAACTCTTTAACTGCAATCACCACATCTCAACTTTTCGTAATAAAAGGAGAATTCCAAGAAATTCGAAAAAAAATAAAATAACACTAGACTAAAAAAAATGTATTAAGCTATGTCACATCCTTTCAATTGTTTTACAATGTAGTGTAATTTGTAGAAAAATTTTGTCTTATTTTCTGCATCTCCATTGTGAAGCATATTTTTCCGTCCATCTATCTTTTTCGACCTCATTTAACATATAAAATAAAAAAGGAAGTATTACAAAGCGCTGTTTATTTTAATTGGAATTAGAAATTTCATGTACCATTATAAGTGTCCCTTAAGACCTTAACTTTATATATACATGATTATATATGCATTATCTTATAAGTATTAAAAAAGGTAATTTTTCAATACGAAATTTAAAAATATCTCATGGCCCAATACTATGTACGTTATGGTTCGTGACTTTAATAAAGATTAATCGTTTTAATCAGAAGAAAAATGGTGAAGGAAGTCAAAGTGGCTACTTTTGATCTCTTTAATAACAATAATTGCATTTTATCTTTTTGCTTCAAAAAAAAGCCATCTATTTTTCTTACAATCCTGTCTCTTTGTGAGATAAATTTAAACCTTAAAAATACGGGATAAAAATTATTTTTTATCTTTTAAAAAATAAATTTATCTTCAAAGAAAACACATACTAAAAGAATAGTTATTTATGAATTTGCCTCATGAAAGATGATAATAATTGCTTAAACAACATCATTTGAAAATATTAAAAAATTGGATAAACATTAAAATAAAAAAATGTATTTAAAAAAAAAAACTAAAAGCACTGTAAATTACAACATACCACTTCATCCTCTCCAGAGAGAGATTTATCTTTTCGGCACCCAAATTAAGGAGTCTTTACTTAAGTTTAAAGTGTTATAGTAATATAAAGGAAAAAAAAATAAGGACACAATTGGTGTATACTAATTGCACCCTAGCTTATTACAATTAAACACCTCTTATTATAAAGGAAAAAAATGTCTCTCTTTGAAGAGGACATACTAAAATGGAATACGCGTCTTTTTGAAGAGGATGGAGTGGTATATACCTAAAAGCATGCGAGGAAATACTCACATAAAAAAGAGAGCAAAGTTGTAAATTGCAATATACTTGTCTTTCCTACTATTCTTGTCCTAAAAAATTAATAAAACATTCATTCCTACTATTCTTGTCCTAAAAAATTAATAAAATATTTACAATTTTAATTAAATGGGACAAATAATATTGGAACGATAGCTAGGAATATATACTTAAGCAAATTTCCCATTAAAGAAATATAATATCCTTTTGGAATATCAGATCATGTCCTGGACCTATTGTCCTCTGTTTGAATTGTTTAGTTTATTTTTCAATTTGTTGCATTATATGAATAAAATTATAGATTTTTCAACCAACTGATTTATAAATTCAAAACGCATTGTTGAAAAGTTTGGTTATTCGAAGAACTATTTAAAATTCTTAATTAATAATATTTATATTCTAATTAATTGAATTAATTCGGCTGACTCGATCGGTTTGAAGCCGCAAATTCTCTAGTCTTTAAATTAAATAGTGACGAGTCAGATTAACATTACATAATCATGAAAAGTAAAACTATTGGCGGTGGATTAGGTATTAAGTAGGACTTAATTATTACCAATTTGAGAATAATTTTTATTTTTCTTCGTTCAACAATTTGAGAAAAAATCAATTGACCAAAAATTAGGTACAATAAAAAAACATTATAAATAAACCTCACGCAAGCAACCGCAGTTGGAAAATAGAGAATGGAATCGCTAAACACCGGTTTTAAATTTCAACTTAAACTAAAGCCGCTTTTATTTGAACTTTTAAGCAAAATGGTCAAAATCATTCCACGTTTTATTATTCAAAGGAAATCCAAACACGCCTTTGGTTTAACAATCGGAGTGAAAGTCCTTTGTGACCTTGACCTTGCTTTATTTGACAATTCTATCCCCACTCTTCTTCTTCTTGGTTCTTACCATGCTTATTAAACAAAATATATATCAAACATGTATCGAATCGAATGTGAGAAAGATAGAATAAAAATTATTTGTAATTATGCCGATGTGGAATATTTTATAGTGAAGTGGGAATTATTATATGTTGGGGATATACAGAATATGAAGGAATTGAAGTAGACAAATAAAACGAAACTGGATACTCTGAAAGGCGTGAAGTCACTTTCAGATCGAATCAATTCGACGGTACTGTCGAATTATCCAATCGGATACAATTCAAAGTTGAACTTTTGTATGTAATGTAGAGAGTTTTGATCAAAGAGTTCTTTTCCTTTTTAGAACACGCGGGAGTTACTGTTCTATGTTTCAGAAAATAACATTTGGAACACTGAAATCGTGCATATAACTGACACCCAGCGACCGCTGGCTACTGCTTTCAGTAAATTTCAGCGAGCAACTGCCAGCGACCGCTAGCTACTGTTCTCAGTTTTCTTCTGATCCTGCAGCCCAGCGACCGCTGGGAAGCCAGCGGTCGCTGGCTGCACGTTCCAGTTTCCATCAGTTTCCATGAATTTCTTATACATCGACTTTGTCGGAAATAAAAAATTTCCAAGCTGACCTGGCAGCTCGACCCCAGCCAGGGACTCTGCCCTTTGGACCCAGCCAGGGGCTGCCGCCCCTTGGACCCCGCTATCGGGGGCGCTGCCCCCGAACCCCCGTCCTTAACAACCTCATATAAGCGTGCACTCCGCACCACCAAACTTATACGATGTATTGTTATGACGACATCGATCAAACAAGTCAATCCAATTACACTAAAATATCCAACATTATATAATACTAACAAACATGGGTAATATAAAATTATAAAGTTTAAACTCAAGGTGAAATATTTTATCATTAAAAGTAGTATATTGGAATGGATTGAAGTGGGTACAAGAATTTTAAGAAAGTTGGAGTTTGTAAAATTATTTGATTGGAATTTCAAGTAGCCACGAATGGATGTCCAATGATCACCACTAAAAAAAGTGACCATTAATGAAATATCACCGACTCAAAGTGGTGCAATTCTTCTAATTTGGGATCTTCATGCCCCACCTATAGTTTATTTTTATGATTTCATTAATTTGATTTGCTCACCTCAAACTAGTGCAATTGTTGATTATTATGTTTCTCACTATATATATATATTGGGCGAGTTCAGGTAAAAAGTGACTTTTGAATATAAAATAGGAAGTAATCATGTCCATCTATTGCATTAGATCTAATGGTGTAGATTTAATCCTGAAATTTAGGAAAAATAGTTATTAGGGTGTTGCATCGCTTGCAATGCAAAATGGTAATATAGTCAAAATGAATGTGACAATTTATAACATTAATTTGAAAATTGTGGTAATATATTAAGTAGGACCTAAACTCCACTGACAACGTATCATCATTAAAATCAACACTCATCATTAAGACAAGTGCCGGACAAAAATGTTAAATATTTTTATGAATGGAGAGAGTATCAAAACTAGAAGTAAACAAGGGTTTTTTTGGATAAGTGCATGCATGGCATGGGTTTAGGTAGTGGTGAGGTGTGACCTAATTTATTGGAGCATATAGTACTCAACTTAACATCTACTATAACTATATATTATACGTGCAATGTAACATAAACCATATTGGGAATTATTTTTCTATTTGTTATGGCTACAGATATATAATCATATCTTAACTCAATTATCATCCATAAATCATACAACAAAAGAAGTTACTTTACATGCATGCACATTATCTTGATAAAGGATAAAGAAAGAAAACAAAAGGCTATAAATGAATATGTCTAACTATATCCATTTTTATACTATTGTAATTTTCTTAATTATTACCCAGCCAGTTATTTCATCTGTGTAAAATCTATATGATTTTCTTATTAAATTTGTATTCTCAAGCTAATGATATAAAATTGTTCCACTTAGTTTATGGAATATATATATTAGAATAATTTACCAATTAATAGTATTTTTCAGTATATATGAAACTACATACAACTAACCAAAAACAAAGTAAAGGAAATATTTTTTTCAAAAATATAAAATAAATCATCCAAAGAAAGAGTACTGTTGGATATGATAATCCACAACAAAGTAAATAATAGAAATAAGAGCGTAGAGATTCCAAACGACTTCGGGGGTTATACCTTTCTTGGAATGAGAGAAACCAGACGCGGTGATTAAGCCTCTGTTGAAGTGGTTTTGCCTGCAAAATAAAGCCGGAGGAGAGGTTGGGGATCCTCCGGGAAGGAACTCCGACGCTCAAGTCAGATTTTTGTATGAAACAGTGATAGAAATATTAGAGTGTCTTGATATGATAAAAGAGTGAAAAAGATTGGCGTAAAAGAACCTGGTCGATGTATACTTATAGGACTAGAGAGGAATGGGCAGTTTGGTAATTTGGTCTAGATAATAACTTATAACGCCCTGTACGAACTGCAGAGCTTTATCCACTAGTGAGAGGCCACGTGTCCTGCGGTCCCCCTATATTGATAAGCTATCAGCAGACAAACTGTTCACATCCCTGAACATGTCATAAATATCCTGATGCATGTCAGATAGCTAAGACTCAACATTTAGCGTGCTAACTCAGACCTCCGATCAGACCTTGCGAGCATGTAAGAGCTCGTAATTATGTCTCCCCTCTGGAATTATTATTAAACGATCAGAAATTCTGCGGAACTCTTTAAATTCCAGACCCCAATTAGGTCTGGGATCATTAAGCGATTGAGCTCTGGCATGAAACTACAGAAGCAAAAATCTGAACTATAATCACAGAGCAGAGCTCTGCAGAGTGAAGTCATGTTCTGTCCCCACCAGAGCTAGGATCTAATTTGATACATTAGAATCCTTTAGGCTCTGATTTAAATAAATAAGCAATATTCACATATTCTCATATCATGTATTTATTCTTTCGGGGTTTAAAATGATTTGCTAAGATCATGCTGATATTATCCGTATCAAGTACGAATATTATTATACATAAGGAATATTTGATGCAAAGCTTTTGATCAACTAGGACACAAGAGCCATTTAAGCGTAAACCGGAGGACAAAATGGTCCAGTAACCCCAAAAAAAGTGAAACGCACTTTGGATGTGGACTTCCTGCTGCAGCAGCACCGCGTTGGATCTAGGAAACTCGCTTTGTTTGACTCAGCAGCCTTTCTTTCTTCTCAATGCATGAATTGATCTTGAAATGAGAATTCCAAATCCCACATTTATCATATAAAGTAATCAGTTCATTATATTATATATGCATGTGGTCATCTTTTTAGAAAATTAAAAACGTGTGGCCGGTGAGATCTTATATTTCTTCTCTTTCACCATCATTTCCCTCTCTTTCTACATCTATACTTGTATATATGTACCAATAAATGTTGTAGAGAGGCATAGTGTTTCAGAGAGACAAACAACCTTTATTCTCACTAACCAAAGCTGTGCTTAATCACCTCCAATTTTCATTTCTTGCTCCCCCAACAAAAGGGTCACTCAAGCAAGTGGAGAAATTCAAGATTTTCAACGATTGAGCATGGCACTAGCTAGAGAGATCATGGGCTCGTCTTTAATGGAGAAATCTTCATTTCTTGCTGCTTCATCTTCAACGAGGTTGGTTCTGAGCCACAAGAGGAGCCCATCTTTTCTGCCCTTGGAGGGGAGGAGAGTACAAGTAGTTTTAAGGAGGGGTGTGAAGAGTACAACTAACACACCTGTTGTTGCAGCAATCAGTGAGGATTTGGATTTGGATTTAGTGAAAATGGTGCCTGAGAAGGCTGTGAAGTTTAAGGTTAGGGCAGTTGTGACAGTGAGGAACAAGAACAAGGAGGATTTTAAGGAGGCTTTTGTCAGACATTTGGATGCTTTGACAGACAAGATTGGGAGAAATATTGTTTTGGAACTCATCAGCAATGATTTTGATCCAAGTGAGTTTCTGTTTTTCTTGATCCAAATTTTAGTACCACATTTTGTTTGATGAAATGTCTGAATGGATACCTGCTTGGAATTGTAAAGGCCTCATTTTTATAGTCATATTTGTCTTTCTTGAATTCATCTTTGTGCCATGGCTGCTCTCACTCTGCTTTTATTGGTGTTTTTTTATTTTGGGGGGGCGGGTGGTTGAAGATTAGGTGAAGGAAATGATTGTGTACTCTATGATTAGGATGCAATATTTTATATATTTATGAGAGTTTGTGATTTTCATTAACTTTGGTACTTTCTCTATGTCATTATAATTAGAAACAAAGGCTCCAAAGAAAAGCAAAGCAGCCGTGTTGAAGGACTGGTCTAAGAAATCAAACCTCAAAACTGAGAGAGTGAATTATACAGCAGAGTTTGAGGTGGACTCTAATTTTGGGATTCCTGGTGCAATTACAGTGGCCAATAAACACCAGAAAGAATTCTTTTTGGAGAGTATTACGATTGAAGGATTTGCATGTGGCCCTGTGCATTTTCCATGCAATTCTTGGGTGCAGCCCAAGAAAGATCATCCTGGGAAAAGGATTTTCTTTACTAATAAGGTATAAATATCTTGTTTATTCATTAAATCTGTTCTAAATAGTCAAATCTGTTAAAATTTTGGTTTGCCTTGAAGTTGAGGTTTTGTGGCTTCAAGCAAATCAAAAAATCTTGAATCCTGAGGAGATTCATATTTGTTAATATGATTATGTAGTATTTGATATCTTCTATTTTCATTCTGAACTTTTAATCCCCTTTTGCATGAGAGTTTCTCTTCTATGTCTCCTACTTATGCAAATCATCACTAAATGAGTTGATTAGATTTAAAGGTTCATATATATCATACTGATTATGTAGCAACTGATCATATTATCATTTGAAGTTTTAAGCCATTTTGCATGGGAGTTTTGCTTTTCAATCTTCCTCTTATGCAATTTTTCATTAAACGAGTTTTCTTGATTTCAACAGCCATATTTGCCCCATGAAACACCAGAAGGGCTGAAGGCTCTTAGAGAGAAGGAACTTAGAGAACTGAGAGGTGATGGGAAAGGTGTTAGAAAATTGTCTGATAGAATCTATGACTTTGATGTGTACAATGATCTTGGCAATCCGGACAAGGGGATCGATTCTGCTCGACCGATTCTTGGTGGTGAAAAGATTCCATATCCTAGGCGGTGTCGAACAGGGCGTGTTCCTACCGATACTGGTTAGTCCTCTCTTGCTCTCTTGTCGATCAATCTCATATTCATTATCTGGACCTTCTCTGATTCATCTACGTATATGGTTTGAACCAGATATGAATTCTGAGAGCCGATTAGAGAAGCCATTGCCTATGTATGTACCTAGAGACGAGCAATTTGAGGAGTCAAAGATGAACACCTTTTCAACCGGGAGGCTTAAGGCAGTTCTTCATAACCTTATACCATTGTTAATGTCCAGTATCTCCACGAATAATAAAGATTTCAAGGGGTTCTCAGACATCGACAGCTTGTACAGTGAAGGTCTTCTCCTCAAACTCGGCCTCCATGATGAGATCATGAGCAAAATCCCATTGCCTAAAGCTGTCAGCAAATTTCAAGAAGGTGGCCTGCTCAAATATAACCTTCCAAAGATTGTATCAAGTGAGTATCTTTCTTTTTCCTTGATTGACTTGGAAACGTTATTACTAGTACACATCTACATCAGTAAATCTTAAATGTTTGGTGGAAAATTTTGTTGCCTGGCTCATAGGCAGTTACTTTCAAGTAGTCAATGTTTTCTTAGTGGTCCTTTGCTGTATTTGTTTGTAGCTCTTAATAAGTTGAAGTGCTAATGTGATGTGAACTTGCAGAGGACAAATATGCATGGTTGAGAGATGATGAATTTGCGCGTCAAGCCATAGCCGGGGTGAATCCCGTTTCCATCGAGAGGCTTCAGGTTTTTCCCCCAGTGAGTAAGCTCGACACTGAAATCTATGGACCTCTAGAATCAGCTCTCAAGGAAGAACACATTGCTGGACAACTCAATGGCATGACCGTACAAGAGGTAATTGTTCGGCCCTTTTGCGCGAAAATTATTATTCGTTGTTGTTGATGATAATGAAGATTGGTAGTAGCCACAATCATCTAATCTTATAATTTATAATGATCTTGATAGGCTTTGGATGCGAACAAGCTCTATATCATTGATTACCACGACATTTACTTGCCATTCATTGATAAAATCAATGCCCTCGATGGCCACAAATCATACGCAACACGAACTATATTCTTCTTGACAGATGCTGGAACGCTGAAGCCCGTAGCTATAGAGCTCAGCCTAGCACCTGGCTCTCCAAGGCCAAAGCGCGTGGTCACACCACCCGTGGATGCCACCACTTATTGGACTTGGCAACTGGCCAAAGCCCATGTTTGCTCTAATGATGCTGGAGTTCATCAGCTTGTCAACCACTGGTACGTACTCTCAACTCTGTGCTGTTTCTTGGAAACACGAGCATAGCTCAATCCGGAATGACGTTTCTCATGACTTGTCATTTATTATAGGCTGCGGACGCACGCAGCTTTGGAGCCATTCATCTTGGCAGCTCATAGGCAGATGAGTGCAATGCATCCCATTTTCAAGCTGTTGGATCCTCACATGAGGTACACGTTGGAGATCAACGCGTTGGCTCGTCAGAGCTTGATCAGCGTGGATGGTGTGATCGAGTCATGCTTCACCCCCGGCCGTTACTGTATGGAGATGAGTGCGGCCGCGTACAAGAGCATGTGGCGCTTCGATCAGGAAAGCCTCCCAGCCGATCTCATCCGAAGGTAATATCTCTATTGTCAAATAATGAAGAAGTTATAAACTATAAATTGTATGGAATCTAATGTAGTTTGCTTCAACTTCAGAGGAATGGCCGTACCAGACCCCACAGCACCCTACGGGATTAAACTGCTCGTCGAAGACTACCCATACGCTGCGGATGGCCTGATGATATGGGCCTCGATCGAGAATTGGGTCCGTAATTACGTGAACCATTACTACCCGGACTCGGCCCAAGTCTGCAATGACAAGGAACTGCAGGCTTGGTATGCTGAGTCCATCAATGTGGGCCACGCAGATTTGCGCAACGCAGATTGGTGGCCCACATTGGCCACACCCGAGGACTTGAGGTCAATCCTCACCAACTTAATATGGCTAGCATCGGCCCAACATGCGGCCCTAAACTTTGGCCAGTATCCCTATGGTGGCTACGTCCCAAACCGGCCACCGCTGATGCGCCGATTGATCCCTGATGAGACTGATGCGGAGTACACGGTTTTCCTCTCGGACCCGCAAAAGTACTTCTTTTGCGCGCTCCCGAGCTTGTTGCAAGCGACGAAGTTCATGGCGGTTGTCGACAATTTGTCGACTCACTCTCCTGACGAGGAGTACCTTGGTGAGAGGCAGCACCAATCCATCTGGTCAGGTGATGCCGAGGTCATCGAGGCATTCTACGAGTTCTCAGCCGAAATAAATCGGATCGAGAAGGAGATTGAGAAGCGAAACTCGGACCCGAAACTCCGAAACCGATGCGGGGCCGGAGTCTTGCCATATGAGCTTCTTGTGCCAAGTTCAGAGCCTGGAGTAACATGCAGAGGTGTACCTAATAGTGTGTCCATATAAGTTGACAATAATGCTAGAAAATAAAAAGAGAAAGATTAAATCTGTTAATTTTAAGCTAATTAATTAGATTTCTATTAATTTATATTTGTACTTATGATGTTCCGATGCTCATTAGTTCAACCTAGGATTAAATGTATTATATATAGTGATCTAGAAATGAGTTTTTTTGTAATTGCTCTTAGTACATATACGAGTCAATAATATGAGTAAGGCTTGGTATCATTTTGCAATATTTATTGGGCCTCACCAAAAAATATTCTCAAATTTTATATTAGAAAAATCAGAGCAGTAAAAGAGGGGGATATTAATTATTATACTTTAAAATAATGATGCTATAACATTAAAAAATAAGATATATACTGAAACTATTAAAGAAAGTTAGTGAATAATGATGAGTATTGACTAAAATGGGACCTAAAATGAAACGGGGCTCAGATTATTCAAAATATTCATAAGGACAAAGTGGACCTTTGTGTTTTGATAAAAAATCAAGATCCATTTTATTCTATTCAATTATTATCAAGACAGTTGAGAACGTGACATGGGCCCTATAAACTTTTGTGCTCCATTTCATTATTACGTAATGCACGAAATAATAGATTATTAGTATGTATGATTAGGGTAATTTTATTCATAACCCCCATTTTACTTTCTATAGCAGCTAGAATAAAATTATTCTTATATTACCCTTACAGATACTAAAAGCTAGTATTAACTAAAGTCTAAAGCATTATCTTTAAGAAAATCTAGCCCATCAGATGAAATAAATGTTACATTTCTTCACCACTCAGTTTATCTAATTTTGCACATTAAAATTATTCTTCTCTTACGCCTGTTCTAATTTTCTAAACTCGCGCTAGTACCGATGTATATTAAATTATTTTTTTGAAAAGTATTGTTTGTCGATGATTTTTTACCTACTTGACTTCTAGGATAATTTTTCTTGGTAGTTAGAAAATAATTTTATATTTGATTTTGATTCTAATTCAAAATATAAATAATATGAACTTAATTTTCAATGTTGATTTTTTCTCACGCTCTTGCTAGTGAACAAAATGTCAGTAATCTGATCCGTAATTATCAATTTATTGAACTTGTCGAAAAGTATTAATAGAACAAGAGTATAAATTTCGTATTTTTAAATTATTTTTACTAATTTTAAAATATTCAGTAATTATAATATTTATTAATTTAATATATTCTTTATTGGATATTATGAGAGTATTTTAGAATATTTGTTATTATTTTTATACTTTCCAAACGAGAATGGGCTACAAAACGTGAAAAGGGGCTTTGAATAAAACTACCCTAAGGATATAATTGTATTTTTAAAAATTAAGGGCTATAAAAAGAGATTTTGTGGCTGTATTTAAAATTACCCGTATGATTAATGTTAGAATTAATTCTGAAATAGAACTTGTTTTACTAAATGCATCACTTCTTAATTAACTTTTAGGATTCAAAAATTCAAAAATAGAATATATATATTTTTTTAAAATAAAATTTCAAATAATTGTTAATTATAATTATTGTATTATATATAATGAAGTATATAGGTGTCTAAATATTCGATGTTTCATGGGCATTGAGACCACGATCCACTTCAATAATTGAAGATGAATTTGGAGGTGACGGATTTACATTTTATTATTATTATATTATGAAGTAGTAATGTTTGTTTAATTATAACTGCTTTATGTTCACAACAATTTCAATTTCAATAATTTGTCTCAATATTAATTCACACACAAAATTTCAGTTCTTTAAATTACCACGAAACTCTAATATGAAAACAAGTGAACAACCATCCGACTTTTATTTATTTTTAATTATTTTTTATCTGTTTAACAAATTTGTGTAGAATGGGGTTGTTATGGATGACAAATATGGATATGAGTAAGAATAGTAACTAAAATACTTGTGAAATATCAAGAAAATTCTCGTGAAATACTCTTTAAAATATTCTTGAAATATTCACATACTCATCTAATATTAATTATATTTTTATATTTTTTTTTATTAATTGTGGATTTGAACCTTGTGATTTGTAAATTTGAATTTTATGAAATATGTGGATTTGTGATAAAAAAATTATTTAGATTAAATTTATTTTTAAAATTTGATTTATATTTTACGAATGATGGATACCCACGGACGACGGATAAACTGATATCCAATGGGTGATGTACAATGTCGAGTACGACCTTCTCTCACAAGTATGGGTATAGATAACTATTATCCGTACTCACACTACATAGACATATAGCCACCGAAGACTAAAGTCAAAGTTTTCCCTCGCCATGAACCAATGCTAATAGTATCTTAGTATAATCTTTAAATGATACAACGATATATGATTATGCACAGAGATGCATGGCTGCTGGCATAAACTCATTAAATATTAGTACTTCTTCTGTTTCTGTTTCTGTTTCGTTAAAAAACAGTTCACAATGAATTGAATATGAGATTAAAAAGAATAAAGTTCTATATTTAAAAAAAATGAGAATTAATATTTAAAATATAATTTTTAAAAATTATCATTTTAATAAAACGATCATTTTATAATTAATTGTGGTAAGCAGATGATAAGAAAGATTTAAAGAGATTTATGACAATAGAATACATTAATTGTATACAAACATAAAATAATTCAACTTGAAATTTAAATTGCACGTGTGAATGTGAAATAAGAGTCTAGTTGAGTATATTTTCAATAATGATGCTTGTTACAAATATCCAAGCAATAAAATAAGACCAAACATATTTATATAGATTCTAAATATAATAATGAAATCTCTAAGGAAGTGCCAAGAAAAGATTGGGCAACTTTTTATGAAGTCTAGTCAATAGTCGTTGAGCCTTCACAACTTTATTTGCACTGACATGTTATTCACGAAATTCAGCAGATTATTCTTCGTGCTTTCCTAGTGGATTTCTACTATTACATTTCCTTTTATATTTCAATCTACTCACTTTTAAAGTTTTAATGAAATTCCAATTTCTTTAACAAAAAAACACAGACGAAACGCTTTAGACTAATATGTAACATGAAATTCAAAATGTTTTGGGTATTAACATATTTGAGGGAAATTGATCCAAAAATTTAGTGAAAAATATATTATAGTCACAATTTTTTATTAAAAAAATAAATTTTAGTTATCTTGAGCATATATGAATCGTACTAAACGGAATTGTTTTGATTAAGTACAAATCAATACTCATGACTTATTGAGTACCAAATTACTCATATGTTGTATATTTTGGTAACCTTTGATATTTGAACATACACATGAATATTCACGCCAAGTATTAAAAATACTACACTATATGGGTAGATGAACACTCTTAATCTCTATGAATTAAAATATAGAGTTGAAAGATTATTAAGCTACTCATTTTCTTATTCTTTAAACAACTTTTCCCCAACTATTTTAATTCAACGTGACTCAATATCGCTTGCAAGTTTCAAAGAAAATACTCATAAAATTTCCTACAACGTGTGTGTATATATATATAGTACACACACAACAACCACTGTTCCAAGTCAACTGTCCCCTCATATATTATAATCACCCATCATTAAACACTTCTGACTTCCAACTATAAATACACTTCAACACCTACTCATTACTCACACTTCCTCCTCTTTATAAGATCCATCAACAATTTTCAAAAGATAGAAAGAAAAGTACATCAACAATCACAATGGAAATCCAAATTCTACCAATAGCCACAGTGCTTTTGATAACCTGTGTTTCTCTACACATCCTCAAGAAAATCTTCAAACAGAAAAAGCTCAAGAACCCACCGCCCGGCCCGAAACCATGGCCCGTAATTGGCAACCTGAACTTGATCGGACCGCTCCCCCACCACTCCCTCCACGAACTATCCCAGAAGTACGGCCCCATAATGATGCTTCAATTCGGATCCTCTCCGGTGGTGGTGGGGTCCTCCGTGGAGGCGGCGAAGATCTTCCTCAAAACCATGGATCTCACCTTCGCCTCGCGGCCTAAAACCTCCGCCGGAAAGATCACCACCTACAACTACTCCGACATCACGTGGTCCCCCTACGGCCCGTACTGGAGGCAGGCCCGAAAGATGTGCTTGATGGAGCTCTTCAGCGTGAGGAGGCTCGAGTCGTACGAATACATTCGGGCCGAGGAGATGAACTCGCTCATCAAGGAGCTTTCCAGCTTTTCGGGCCGAGAGATTCTGCTGAAGGACTTCCTCTCCACGCTCAGCTTGAACGTCATCAGCAGAATGGTTCTGGGGCGGCGATACTTGGACGGCGGCAAAAACGCCATCGTTTCGCCAGAGGAGTTCAAGAAGATGCTTGACGAGCTGTTTCTGCTCAACGGCGTCCTCAACATCGGCGATTTGATTCCGTACATCAACTTCTTGGATCTGCAGGGGTACGTGAGGAGGATGAAGGTGGTGAGCAAGAAATTCGACCGCTTCTTGGAGCACGTGCTCGACGAGCACCAGGCGCGGCGGGGCACGGCGGCGGATTACGCCAGCAAGGATATGGTGGATGTGCTTCTGGACCTTGCTGAGGATCCCACTTTGGAGGTGAAGCTTGAGAGGCATGGAGTCAAAGCCTTTACTCAAGTAAAATAACTACACTTAACACGTGTTCTAATTTTGATTTGTTCATTAAATGCGTCGATGGCATTAACGATCTTTCTTTGAAAAAAAAAAAGGATTTGCTAGCTGGTGGAACAGAGAGCTCGGCGGTAACGGTGGAGTGGGCGATATCTGAATTGTTGAAAAGGCCAGAGAATTTCGAGAAGGCGAGGGAGGAGCTAGACCGTGTTATAGGGCAAGATAGGTGGGTGAAGGAGAAGGATATACCTAATCTCCCTTATGTTGAGGCCATTGTTAAGGAAACTATGAGGTTACACCCAGTGGCCCCCATGTTAGTGCCTCGTCTTTCACGAGAAGACTGCAAGGTACGTACCTCTTCCTCTCCTTCACTCAAACAGTGGAGCCATTCCAATTATCACTGTTTCTGTCTAGTACACATCATGTGACGATGTACGTGTTTGCAGGTGGAAGGATATGATATCAAGAAAGGGACACAAGTACTTGTGAATACATGGACGATTCAAAGAGATCCATCCATATGGGAAAACCCCAATGAATTTCGTCCTGATAGGTTTATTGGAAAGAATATTGATGTCAAGGGACAAGATTTCGAGCTCCTTCCTTTCGGGTCGGGCCGGAGAATGTGTCCGGGCTATTCATTGGGATTGAAGGTGATCCAATCGAGCCTGGCCAACCTCTTGCACGGCTTTAACTGGAAGTTGCCGGGCCATATGAAGCCCGAAGAATTAAACATGGAAGAGATTTTTGGGCTTTCAACTCCAAGAAAATTCCCACTTGTTGTTGTACCTGAGCCTAGGCTACCTCTTCACCTCTACAAATCTATGTGATTTTTATTGCCTCTTTTACCTTCATTTCAATGTAATGTTGCTTTCCTTTCAATAAAATTGCACTTAATTAATTTTGATAATGAAATGCTACAAGCTAGTTTGTTTAAATGTCTTGTTTTTTTCTTTCAAAACTACACTTATTCACTACTTATATCTTCTCCACAAAGTGTCAGATTATCTTCTTAACCACATGACTTAAAAGAAAGAGAAAGTACCAGGCATATTAATGTTGGGACTCAAAGTAAATATGTGCTTGTAAATGGGATTAAGTAAGGCCCAGGCCCAAATTTGCTGCTGAAGGCTCAAGTCTCAACTCAAACAAAAGGCTTCAAACTGAAAATCTTCAGACCTCCGTTGAGAATCGCGTCTCCGGCCAAGGTACAAACTATGATGCGGAATGTACTCCTTTCCGTTAATTTCTTAATTTCCAGCCGTCGCCCCGACGCGGCTTCCCGCTGCAATATTCAGCGTTTCTTCTCCTACTCGCCGACGCAAAAGCGAGTCCCCGAGTTGCCGCGGTTCAACTCAGTGGTTGACGGCTGCGACTACAAGCACTGGCTAGTGGTCATGCAACCACCTGATAATTACCCTCAAAGAGAAGAAATCATTCATCACTATATCGCCACTTTGGCTATGGTCCTTGGGAGGTATTTTTTTTATATCTTTCTGAATCTTTGTTACTATGTCAAAATTTTATATTTTCAGGCGAGAGCAATTATATGATTATTGGAATTTAATTGTATTCGAATTGGATTTTGGCAAGATAATCTCGAATGATGAGAAATAAATCTTCAGCTTATCATATACTAGGTTCAAAAGTCACGAAAGAGTAAGAACTGCTGATTCAGGTTAAGAGACTTGGGTTAAATATGCTCTTAACAAACAATCAATCCACGGTAAATTTACAGAGAGCTGGTTTTTTTGTCCTTTTAAAAAAAATCTATTAGTTGCACTAATATCTTTCTGTTTTTTTCTTAGATGTTAATGCAATAATTTAGTTGTGGCTAATGTGTAGATAAGGTTTGATAAGATGTAATATTATGTGCAGTGAGAAGGCAGCAAAGGAATCTATATACTCGGTTTCTACTAAGTATTACTATGCATTCAGCTGCAAATTGGACGAAAATCTGACTCATAAAATCAAATGTAGAGTCTTGAAGCACTGTATTTTACTTCATAAGTTTTGGTAATCTGTTGAAGGGAATGCTGTCCCTTTTCGAATAGTCTAAATGTCTAATGTTGTCTTCTGCATCGTAGGTCTTCCTCGTGTGAAGTGGGTTCTGCCTGACTCTTACCTGTGTGACAAAGAATGTGGCTATGGAGGTATTGTTATTTTGTGTTAATTTCCTATGTTCGAACTATTTATTGGAGTTTCTTGCACTCTGCTTTCTTTGTATGCTAAAACTAAAGAAAAATCAGAGGCTGCACTGTAAATTGTTTGTGGCCAGCTCTTGAAAATGTAGAAAATGAAGGCTGCTGTTAAAAGTTTCCTTCAAGATTGAGAAACACATGCTTATCTCGTGGTAACATGCCACGAACATTTTACCTTCCAGTTTTTATTTTTTACTGTATGCTATGGAAACAGGGTATCAAGAATTTTGTCCTACTAGGTTTGGAACTACATGGCCACTAGGTCAATTTCAAGTTCTCCGTTCATTCTTTGTTTACTCGAGATGTGATGAGTACTGTGGAACCTAGATGTAAACAGCAAGTTGTTGTCTTCTTGTTGTGATCGTGGCATGTTTAAATTTTGCTCTTTCTCGAATGTTTTGACTGTAATGAAGATATGTATGACTTCAGGGGAACCATTTGTTGATGGAGAGGTTGTTCCTTATGAAGAAAAGTATCATGCTGACTGGTTGCGTGATGCCAATGCTGGGGAAGGTATGGAAAGAACTCGTTTGGTGAGGTCCCGACGGAGGAGGAGAAGAAGAATTTCAACTCTAAGAGTAGGAGCAGAAGAAGAGTTCAATGAGACTGACTGTAAAAAATGATTGAAATTAAGTTGCGCAAAGTCAAAACTCACAATCGAAACGGTACTCTTAACAAACTAGCTGTAGTACTTCATCATAAAAGATAGGTACACCATTTTATTAAAACACATAATTGACAACAATACATTGCTATTATGTAGGGGGAAAAAGAAGAAAAAAGAAGAAAAGGGTAAAGGAGGAGGCATTAATTCAAAGAGAATTGTAAAGGTGAAGTGGAAGTCTAGGTTGAGCCAGAGTGAATAGTGGGAATTTTCTTGGAGTGGAGAGACCAAAAATCTCGTCCATATTGAGGTCAAGGGGCTTCATGTTGTTGGGCAATTTCCAAATGAAGCCGTGCAAGAGGTTGGCTAAGCTCGATTGGATCACCTTCAATCCCAATGCATACCCGGGACATATTCTTCGGCCCGACCCGAACGGTAACAACTCAAAATCATTTCCCCTCACATCAATATTCTTTCCAATAAATCTTTCTGGTTCGAATTTATTGGGCTTCTCCCATATCGATGGATCTCTTTGAATTGTCCATGTATTCACAATCACTTGCGTTCCCTTCTTAATGTCATATCCATCCACCTATATTTATATTATATTTGTTATGAAAATAGTGACAAAATGACTATTTTCGAGACTTTGACATTTTCTAGTCAAATAAATTTTGACTCCTTTAACAGTTTATAATTTTGTATCGAACGTAGTGCATGTATAATAAATTGATATATATGTACCTTACAGTCTTCTCGTGCGAGGTGTGGAGCTAACATGGGTGCAACCGGGTGCAGCCTCATGGTTTCCTTGACAATGGCCTCTACATAGGGTAGATTTGGTATATCTTCCTCCTTCACCCACCTACTTTGCCCGACCACCCAATCGAGCTCCTCCGTTGCCTTCTTCAAAATCTCCGGATTTTTCAACAGTTCAGAAATCGCCCACTCTACTGTTATCGCCGACGTCTCGGTCCCCCCAGCTAACAAATCCTATATTATATTTTAATAGAAAGTCACATACTTCGTAACTAAGTATATGATTATACATGCTTGTGTGCGTTGGACTAGCGATAGAGTGGATAATGCCTGAAGCAAAAGATGATGGATCTTACTTGAGTAAAGGCTTTGACCCCTTGTCTTTCGAGCTTCACTTCCAAAGTGGGATCCTCAGCAAGCTCGAGCAATACATCCACCATATCCTTACTCACGTGCGCTGCATTCCGTCGCTGTGATTCGTGCTCATCAAGCACGTGCTCCAAGAAGCAGTCGAATTTCTTGCTCATTGCCTTCATCCTCCTCACGTACCCCTGCAAATCCAAGAAATTGATGTATGGGATCATGTCCCCGATGTTGAGAACTCCGTTGAGCAAGAATAGCTCTTCCAACATCTTCTTGAACTCCTCCGGCGAAACTATGGCGTTTTCGCTGCCGTCCAAGTATCGCCGCCCCAGAACCATTCTGCTAATCACGTTCAAGTTCGCCGTCAGCAGAAAATCTTTGAGCATAAACTCTCGGCCTGAACAGTTGAATACCTCTTTTATTAGCTTGCTCCTTTCCTCGGCCCGAATATACTCGTACGACTCAATCCTCCTCGGGCTGAAGAGTTCCATCAAGCACATCTTTCGGGCCTGCCTCCAGTACGGGGCCGTAGGGGGCCCACAAGATGTCAGAGTAGTTGTAGGTGGTGTATTTTCCAGCAGAGGTTCTTGGCCGCGAGGCGAAAGTGAGGTCCATGGTTTTGAGGAAGATCCTCGCCGCCTCCACGGAGGAGCCCACCACCACCGTAGACGACCCGAGCTTCAGCTGCATTATGGGTCCGTATTTCTGGGAGAGGTGGTGGAGGGATCGGTGGGGAAGTGGGCCGATCAAGTTGAGGTTTCCGATCACTGGCCATGGTTTCGGGCCGGGTGGCAAATTCAGTTTCTTACGTGGGAAAATTTTAGTTAGAAAATGGAGTGATAGAAATGTTAGGAAGAGCACTGCAAATATGGATACAACAAGTTGGTAATCCATGGCTACTTTAATTTGTTGATTAGTTTGGCGGAGGATGTCCTCTGAAGTTGCAGGTATGCTGTATTTTTATAGAGGAAGTTCAGCTATTTTTTTGTTTTTTGAGATACCAAATTAATTGGGAGTTAGGTTATATACACGTAAGCAGTTAATATATGTTCTTTGTCTTAGTTGTTGAGTATATATTCATGATGCCAGTTGATAATAGTGTAATCTTTATTATATTTGTTTTGGTAACGACCATTCTAGAAAATCTATAGTAATGATAGTGAAACATAAAATAAAAGAAAATCTGAAAGGACTACATATGTAGGGATATTTCTTATCTGGATAGGCAACTTTTAGCAGTCACCCCTTTCATCGGCAAAACATAAAAAGTCAACGTTGACTGCAACACTAATATATGTTAGGTGACTGTAATTTAGCTTACATAAGTATAATTATTTATAAATGATTACGTATTATATGAATATAAATAAGACGCCGCATCGAGAAGATAGACAACAAACCATATATAAAAAGCTTAAATTATATATGTAAAAATAATTATATATACATATATATATATATCATATCGTGGCTTTATTAATTTGTGTTAAGAAAAAGTTGGAAACAATATTGCAGTCATGTAATAAAGAAGTTAAAATAAAGCAGTAATAATAATCCAAGGGAGACACAAAAGCATGCAACAATATAATTGTTCCAATCATATCATACTCGATTGGATCCAAATAGAAATAAACATGCATATATATGAAAAAGATGGATGTATATAAAATTTAAATAGAAGAGGGTGTTATATGTAGAGGTGAAGTGGGAGCCTTGGGGAGGCGACAGCAACAAGTGGGATTTTTTTGGGAGCAGAAAGGCCGTAAATTTCGTCCATGTTCAGCTCTTCAGCCTTCATATCATCTCCCAATTTCCAAGTGAAGCCGTGCAAGAGGTTGGCTAAGGAGGATTGGATCACCTTCAACCCCATTGCATAACCGGGGCACCTTCTTCGGCCCGACCCGAATGGCAGCAGCCTAAAATCTTGCCCGGTGATATCAAAATCCTTGCCTATGAATCTCTCTGGATTAAATTCAGTAGGATTTTCCCAAATAGATGGATCCAAGTGAATTGTCCACATGTTGATGAGCACTAGGGTTCCTTTCTTCACGTCATACCCATCAACCTACAATACGAAATTCAGTTTAGTTTCATATAATGATAGATCAATAGATAGATAGATATGTAGTACGTACGTACGTTGCAGTTTTCCCGAGCAAGACGAGGAGCTAATATAGGAGTGACTGGGTGAAGTCGGAGAGCTTCCTTGATGATGGCATTGATATAAGGAAGATTGGGCATATCACTTTCTTTAACCCACCTTTCTTGCCCAATGACACCATCCAGCTCTTCCCTCGCCTTCTTCATTACTTCCGGCTTCCTTAACATCTCCGACATTGCCCACTCCACCGTCACCGCCGACGTCTCTGTTCCAGCCGCCAGCATGTCCTTCAATTTTACTACTTTAATATTAATATTCTATATTATATCTCTAAATTCTGCACTTGGCTACTAGTGATTTTCTTGAACTACAAGAGAAATCCAAGACTTGAAGACTTGTGGGTTTTTTATTAAACGATTGATTAAATTGTGGGTATATCTTATGAGTACGACTTTTGCATAGAAGTTAAATATATTCTGCAAATATTTTTATTTTTATTTTCATTCACTTAATCAGATTAACTATTCAATTTTGGAACTAGTTCCGGCGGGTGTTTTTTTGTCTACTAGCTAATAATTATTTTAAGGAAAATTGGTTCGAGTCAACTCCTTAATAATTATTAAAGGTAAATTGACATCCTTAGTGACAATAACGTTACAATTGTGCTATAAGGGTTTAAATTTTCAGTATATCATCTAGTTTAATTTATATATGACTAATTAAGATCATTTGCATCCTTGTCTTGCGCGAGTTTTACGTGTGTGTAACTTTACTTGGAAGCTATATGGAGTTTTAAAGTTAATCTCTGACTTGGTTGCATGGTTGATATATTAAGTAATTATCAAGTATACACTAGAATATGTCTAGATATATATGTTGCTTCCTAAACCCAATTAATCTAAATGAACTCTCACATTATAGCTAGTTGACTATGTAAATAGTAATAATAATATTGGTTTGTAATTGTACCTGCGTAAAAGCTTTGACTCCATTTCTCTCCAACTTCACTTCCAAAGAGGGATCCTCCGCCGCCTCCAGCAGCACATCCACCAAATCTCTGCTCACATACTTCTCCGCCCCCCTCTCCCTCCTCGCCGCCTCATGCTCCGCCACCACATGCTCCAACAACTTGTCGAACTTCTTGCTCACAGCCTTCATCCTCCTAATATACCCCTGCAAATCCAAGAAATTTATGTACGGTATGAAATCTCCCACGTTAAAAACCCCGTTCAGCAAGAACAGCTCATCCAAATTCTTCTTGAACTCCGCCCGCGATATCACACCCACGGCCGCGTCGGAATACTTCTTCCCCAGAACCATTCTGCTGATCACGTTCAAGCTCAGCGTCGAAAGGAAACTCTTGATCTTCATGGGCTTTCCGGCGGAGTCCAACACCTCTTTCAGCATCAAACTGAGCTCCTCGACCCGAATGTACTCGTACGATTCGAGCCTCGCCGGGCTGAAAAGCACCGTCGAGAATATTCTCCGGGCCATCCGAAAATAGGGGCCGTAGGGGCACCAGGTGATGTCGGAGTAGTTGTAGGTGGTGTATTTTCCGGCGGAGGTGTTGGGGCGCGAGGCGAAGTTGAGGTCCAGGGTTTTGAGGAAGATCTTGGCCACCTCGCCGGAGGAACCCACCACCACCGGAGTGGAACCGAACTTGAGCTGCATTATGGGGCCGTACTTCAGGGAGAGGTGGTGGAGGGAGCGGTGGGGGAGCGGCCCCATTAGGTTGAGGTTGCCGATGACGGGCCATGGTTTCGGGCCGGGTGGGAAGTTGGATCTTTTGCGTACCAAAATATTGGTAAGAAAATGTAGTGATAGTAAGGTTAGAAAAATGACTGCTGCTATGGACAAAAATTGGTGTTCCATTGCTATATATTTCTGTTATTCAAATAGAAAAACTTAGATTCAGATTTGAGAGTGAAAGAGAGATGGGGAATGATCAGTTTGAGATTTCAGGTGTATTATTTATAGAATGTTCAACTATTACTTGTTATTTTAAGATATTCAACGTATTAGCTACTTGTATATAATTACGTTACGTGCCACCTCATCAATCATTTCTTTAATTTTAATTTACCAACGTAATTGGTTGTTACATGCACATGTTATTTCTTTCTTTCGATTATAGTTTTTATTTCTTTTTTTGTTTATATTGGTGGTTATATTTTTGGAAACTTTGAGATGATAATAGTGTAATAGAAAATTAATTACGAATAAAATTTGCACCAAATAAATACTTCCTATTTTCTACTAAAAGTTGTTTGGTTTTATCAAACTTGTGAATGTTTTTTTAATCAAACTAAATTATTTTTAATGGAATAGAGTAAATATATACTCTCTAAGTCTCATTTAATTATACTCATTTTAATCAAAAAGTTCTTACTGTTTAACCTTATTTTGTAGATTCTAGGTTCTCGCAAATTATTACGAGGTCGATTGCACGTAGCAAGCTAACCCCGATCGAATCTCAACGGAAAGCTAAACAGGGCTATCAATTAATAATACTAGGTGACACGAATTGAAACACTTCTAAACACGCTATCAAATTTGGTAAGATTTATCTAATCTAATTCAGCGATTAAATGAGGTAATAAAATCGAGAGATTAAAGCCTAAGGTTTAGACGTTCATTTGTTCAACAATTAATTCCACGTCCAATTATGCATTTGTATCCAATTAAAATTTCCAAAAGCTTGTTTAACACCCAACTTACGTGTTTAATTATTAAACGGTGATCCTAACTCGCGTATATGAATCACACAAGAGGGAATTCCACAATTGCAATAACAAATCCAAATTCTCACGTTTCCGATTAGAAAGGGGTTGATTAATTCTAGATCCAACACAAGAATAATCTCTCAATTAAATCTAGTGTTTAGGGCGAATCAAATGGTGATCAAGCATCCAATTCAATTTAGGCACGAGAATTAATCACAAGCATGTACGGATATGAAATCAATCGAAGAATTAAAACATCTAAACCCTAGATGGAATTTAGCTACTCATGGAGATAAGAGAGAAATCAAGAGATGAATCCATAAAATAGATACTTACTAAAATTAAACTCAATCTCCGAATGCAAATCCACACTTCAATCCGCAAGGAAATTGGATCTCTAAACTAAGCAAAAGTAAACAAGAAGTTGCGTCCTCCCTGAAATAAAATGAAGGTGTCTGTTTTATAACTGAAAAATCCCTATTTTAAGCCACTACGCATGTCATTAACCCGCGCGCAGCGGTGGCTGGGGTGCCAGCGCGCGCTGCGCGCTTGTCTCTGCCCGATCAGTCACGCCGGGCCAGCGGTCGCTGGAGGTCCACCGCGCGCTGGACCGGGCTTTCTGTCCATGCCATTGTGCCGCGCCCAGCGCTGGCTGGGGGCCAGCGCCCGCTGGGCGCGGTCTTCTGCCCGATCCATCGATGCCTTCCAGCGCTGGCCCCAGCCTTCTGCCCAATTCCACTTCGCCACCCCAGCGGGCGTGGCATGCCCAGCGCCCGCGGGGTGGCCTTGGTTACCCGTGGCTCGCTCGGCTCGTCTCCCGCAGCTCCGGCTCACCCGAAACGCTCCCTCGGACCATTCGCACTCCTTTGGCACTCCATTTGGGCACGATTCCACCACCTACATCAAATTCATAACCGAAAACAACCCGACATAAAAACGCACAAAAACAAGAAATAAAATAACCGAAAAGACACGACTCGAGACACGAAACACGACTAACTCAACGACAAAAATATAACAAACACTTACAATTTTGATAAAAGTGAGTGTAATTAAATGAAATGAAGGGAGTAGTTTACAGGGGATATTGGGAAATTAATTTTCAACGCTTTAAAAACGTCATACATAATATTTGGATGGCAATTTTTTTAGCAATGTATAAATGTAGACGCTGTCTGCACAAAATATACTAATCCCACCACCAACCATTAAATCATTACATGTTTTATTAGTTTAATCCATCAGCAAAATTATCAAATCAATTAAAAATAATAAATTAGATAGCACTCAAACTATAGTCAAGATTTAATTAACAACAATAAATTAATTATAAGTTAAAATTCATCTCAATATACAATATACTAAATGACGAATATGTGATTTATTCGAGTATCAATTTCATGTAGGAGGAGATTAATACTACAAAAATGATCACCCTCCCGGGTGGGTGGAGCTCATACGCCCGCGAATGATGTGAGATTTATCATCAATAAATATTAAATTTTAATAAAAAGTTTATTATAACTTTCCGACTTACCTTTATTGATTAAAATATCGTTTAATATTATATTTAATAAAAAATAATACAAAAACAAAAACAAAAATTATAGTAACTCATATACTAATGTGATATTATTGTATAAACTGTAAGCACATTAAGTTGTGTCTATCGTGAACGATAATGAAACAGTTCTATATTAATATAATAATACTGTAGAAGCTACCTATTAATTGTCCCACATCGAATTGGTAAAAGTTTCTGACTCAGTATATAAGTTGGAGCATCCTCCTCTCTTATAAGGCCTTTTAAGGGAGTAAATAAAGAGTTCCAATTCTATATGGTATCAGAGCATATGTACGAATATATATTACTGGATTATTAATTCCATATAGCATATGTGATTCTATTAACAGATTATTATATTTGTTACAGTATATAATATAATATTTTTACAGGTAACCCATAGCTCTCAAACTATCTGACTTTCCTTTTCCTTTTTTTATATGTAGGGCTACTACATCAGATGTTGATGTCCAAAATAAAAGAAAATTTTGATATAATTCAAACTTGTTATCTTCCATCACAAGATAGTCCAGTGATTTCTTAAAATTAATCAATATTGAGTGGGCTACCTTTCTAACGGCTAACACAGTAAAACTAGTTGGGCTATTAACAAAATTTTAAAGTTTAAATTCATTTGTACATTAGGACAGTTTCAATTGAGCCCATCATCTCTCTTCGTATATTTTCAGTCAATACTATTTATGCTAAATATATCTTTTAAGACCGTTTCACTAAAATGACATTTTAAAATAATAAAAATAACTATTTATAAAG